>JAQJVL010002699.1:0-85472 GCA_035578905.1 Stictocephala bisonia | reverse complement strand
TCAGATTGAAAATTATACCTTGTTTGTAATACTATAAGCCGATGTTACAACGTTGTTAGGATACAAATGTGGAACCATTACTATAAATAGTAAAGCTTCTCTAACACCAGGTGTGAGTGTTAGATAAGAAGGTGTTTAAACATACACTTTTAAAACATACTAGCGTGGTAATTACTAAATGGGAAGCTCTTCGTAAAGTAATACTCTATTACTATTTTAATTTAATTCCAATAAACAACGAATATTTAATATCTTAGTGTTTATCACATCGTATAATTCATATAAATGCCACGTAAATTTGAATTGATAAATAAATGTGCATTTAAATTTAATTTCAAAGCAAAATCAAATCAAGCTACAAATTTTCAATGTTTCCTTTATTAATAGATATAATTAATTACTAATAGAACTCTATTATTAATTAATTAATACTAATTAATAAACTCCTAATAGCCTAGCCTCATCATTAATTAATAAATTTGTAAAAGATGAATTCCTGATTACGAAATATTTCATTTATAAAACTCGATGTCTAAAATGTTCAACACAAATCAATGATAATTTTTTAATTGAATTCAGTAACTGAAACAACGTTACCCAAGTAACTAACCCAACACTTCATTGTTACAATCATGTCATGTACTTCACAAAATGGATCTATAAAGTTCATTTATTATTAATTTATAAATTATTATTATTTATTAAATTAGGCTAAAATTCATTTGAATATCCTCGTTGGTATTATTGTTTACCACTGTGTAAAGGATAAATCATAAGTGTTATAGGAATTTTGTTTTAAATAAATGTTTTCCCAACAGGCATATAAACAAATGAATGTAATTTTGCAGTTATTCCTGATTTACTCACTAATCCTAGTTATATAAGCAGTCATTAAGGTTTTTTTTTTTTTTTTTTTTTATACTGTGCTAAAACAGGCCCAATAATACACTACTCTTACCAGGAGTGATATTGTTAATTTTGGTGATTTATGGATGCTTTGTAATGACAAATACAATGTTTTAAGATATTTGGGTAGCAGCCGTGATCAGCTTGGGTAGCATCCATGGTCAACTTTGGTAGCATCCGTGATCAGCTTGGGTAGCATCCGTGATCAACTTGGGTAGCATCCGTGATCAGCTTGGGTAGCAACCGTGATCAGCTTGGGTAGCATCCGTGATCAACTTGGATTAGGTTAGGTTAGGATAGAATGTTTCTCGGTTCAGCTGTAAATCGATTTCATCACAAGATAACTAACCGTAGTTATCTTGTGTGTTAGACCTACACGGCCAGATTGGCAATAAATCACTGTTGGTACCTCATACTGTCTTCTAACAAAATATCATCATTTTAGAACGCCACAAGTTTAAAGGAAAATTTTTAGGTTTTGCAGGCATATAACCTATTTTGACCCAATAAAGCTTATTTAGCAATCAAATGTTGGTTATTTTGTTATTTTTCTTCACGTTGCACGCTTATATTGTTAAAACATTGCCTCTTACGTCAAGATGTTCTTTTACACTACGCTCTATAATTAATTCATGGTAACAACAATAGTAACAAAGGCTCTAAACGGTAACATGTGTATTATCTACCTTAATTAAGCTCTTTGACAGAAAATATTTTACAATCCTTTCTTGGTGCTCATGTAGAGTCTATAAAAGAGAATTGGTGCCAAGTCACATGGTCTAAAGCCTTAGATTTGTTGATAAACTGTGATTAGTCAGTCAGTGGTATTTGGCTCTTACAGTATATTTAAATATAAAATTCACTTATTTAATGGACGTTATCAAAATATTTAATGGTGCCAATCAATTACATAGTTAAACGCCTAATGAACGTAATGGTAATGGCTAATGGTAAATTAGAGCACATGTATTTGAAATGGCAAGAATTGTAGTACAGAATTGTGACAGCTAATTACTGGGATTGTGCTGACCTGGTGGTGCAATTAAAAAACATACTCGTGCGTGGTTGCATTTCTGTGAACAGACAGTTGGGTCCAATTTATCTACAATACTGCCTACTAAGCACTCGTCTATACACAAATATATTACATCTACAAAAATGTATAGGAAAAACAGACAAATTGTATTATTGTAGAAAGTCTTGGACATCCCGTTAGAGACAATCAGTTTCATTTTGATCCAAACCAGAGTTTATTTTTGAACTTCCCATTTGGTGATTAGCTTTAAATCGAACGGCAAGGTCAAAAATAAGGCAATTCAATGGTCATCCATCCCATGATTACATCAGCACCCATTCTTGCCTTGTACTGACTCATAGTGGAATATGCAGTTCAGAACAATATAGAGAACAAACAGAAAAGTCAGTGATGTATTTCCACTAACCAATGGAATTCAGTTTGAACAATATTTTTACGTAATTTTAATTGGTTTACGTACTGTTTTAGACTTAAATTTTAAACATAACCTCACTGTCCAAACGTATATGTTGATTAGAGTTTAACGAGGTCAAAAGGCCTTTATTACAAAATGAAATAACAAACATTTTCAAGGTTTCTTATAGTATAAATGCTTACGAATTCTTTGAAAAGTTTTCATAAGCTTCACACATAGCTTCTATCTAATGTTGAGTTGGCCAATTGACGCAGTAAATAACTTTCCCGACAAGTCAGTGCTAATCTACACAATAATGAACACGAAGTAAGTTAACATAATAAATCCAATCAAACATAATATATTACTGGCATGATAGTATCCAGGATCCAAAACAAAGTGTAGTTTTGTAACCTAACTACATTTAACTAAGCGTGAAAAATAGGAAAATATTTTCTTATTTTTTTTAAACAAATTGATTCAATATGAGTACAGCTTTAGAATGAGCAGACTGTTAGTATATTTATTTCTTTATTTCAATATTTTCTTGTAAAATGGTCACCACTTTAATGGAGAAATTTTATTTCGCCAGCAGTCATATAATAGTCTAGTCATGAGAAGTCCTCTGAACTTCATTCCTCTGAGTAATTGAAGGCGATGATGTCCATTGAAATAGCCCAAGTCATGTAGTGTACCTGTCATAATTACTAATTATGATATACACTACATTACTTGTGCTGTTTCAATGGAAATCAGTGCCTTAAATATCACAGAGGCATGAAGTTCAGAGGACTTTTCGTGAATCGCCGACTAGAACGTCCAGAATTTAAATTACTTTCAATTTTTGTTAAATATAAAGAATCTAACCAGAAACTTCCTCCTATTTATAATACAATTATTTAAAACACATACACCATCCCAAAACTGTCTTTGTAAAGGAACCCGAGTGGGGTGGCTATACATGTAAGATATATTTACATGTATTTTATTGGGAAGAGATGCCCAATTTGAACGCAGTTTTCCTTCCTGTAAAGATTAGGAAAGGTTTTTTTGTTAGTTCGTTGAGCCAACTCCCTGTGGGAGTAATGCGGGGTGTTCACAGGCAGGTTGATGGCTGGATCTGTTTATTCAGTATCAATGTTGGTGTGTCTTGATTGATATTGAACAAATATATATAACAATTTAAGTTTTGTATATATTTTTACAGTACAAGTGAACGTCACACAACACAAATTCATCGCAATATAAGCACAAAATGCACAAATAAATTACAATACAAGTACAATATTTGAGCAATTTGTACTTGTATTGCAATATATTTGTGCATTTTGTTCTTATATTGTAATAAATTTGTGTTGTGTGGCGTTTACTTGTACTGTACATATATACCAACACGTATTATGCTAATTAAAAAACTATATATTTATAATCCCTATTTAACACTTATTCATAATCAATAGTAAAAACATACATATTTTCAAATAGAAATAAAACTAACATAGGAGAATAGAAGTAACTCTGTCACACTGTGTATGTTGTAAATGAAAATATTAATGTTATGATTAATAAATTTACAATACTTTATTAATCATAACAAGAGAGAGTAAGGCATGATAAACCCCATACACCCACCCGCCCACCCATACACATACAATGCCATTGACCCACCCGACCACCCATACACATACAATGGCATTGACCCACCCGCCCACCCATACACATACAATGCCATTGACCCACCCGACCACCCATACACATACAATGGCATTGACCCACCCGCCCACCCATACACATACAATGGGCACTAGAATTATATTTACAGTTTAAATTAACAATCTCAACACATTACCTTATACCATACCCACTCGCCCACCCATACACGTACAGTGATAACGACCCAACCACCCACCCATTCACGTACAGTGGCAATGACCCAACCACCCAGCCATACAAGTACAGTAGCAAACACCACCCGCCCACCCATACACGTACAGTGGTAATGACCCACCCACCCACCCATACACGTACAGTGGCAATGACCCACCCGCCCACCCATACACGTACAGTGGTAATGACCCACCCACCCACCCATACACGTACAATGGTATTGACCCACCCGCCCGCCCATACACGTACAATGGTAATTACCCACCCACCCACCCATACACGTACAGTGGCAATGACCCACCCGCCCACCCATACACGTACAATGGTATTGACCCACCCACCCACCCATACACGTACAATGGTATTAACCGTAACCGATCAGCCGTCAATGTTGCAATGTAAAATGCTGTCTTCTTACTTGCTGATAGATAGTTAAAATATAAAATGCAGATTTAATTGCTAGGATTTGTTTTGATTAAAGTTAAGCCATGTTGGTTAGATAAGTTTCTTCTCGATAAATTATAAATAGCCATTTTTATTATATATATTATATACGATATATATTACGAGTATATCGTAAGAACCATTTTTAAATGCATTTATATAAATATAGGTTGGTTGTATAATATTTATGTGAATCATAATTTAATACAATCCATATCATAATTAGTTACATTTAAAAAACCACAATAACAAAGATATATTCATGTGTGCTTGTAAAAAGCAGGTTTGTGCTTTTCACTTAACAAAAATAAAAAGCTTCAATCTCGTACTGTTAATAATTATTAAAAAAAGAGTCAACAGAGGAAAAGGTTGGAAGAATTTCATAAAGTGGTTACAGAGATTGCAACTGATGAATTCATACGCATTCCATTCCTGGCTCTTTGTTCAATAATTAGTCTTTTTAAATGTGTGTAACAAACGTCAAATTAATATGGATAGTCTTTATTCCCTGAATCATAAAAAGGATTTTGTTTAAATAAATTTCTTTACAAATAGTATCAAAGTCACTATGATTTTCACGTATAAGTATAAATGCATCATAAAATAAATGTTAAATTTATCTGAAGAGAGCTAGAAATGTTATATTCATTTTATTATAGTCTAAGTATAGCTTTACAAACTATACATTACAATATAAATGTAATTTATAAAGGAGTACTAGATCTGCTTAAGCGTATAGCCTTAAGCAAAAGCTTAGTCAAAACTATCATATATAATTAAAATTATACAATATATTCTTACTAAACTTATTATACATATTTATGTACTTTAATAGTATCCACTCTGAATACATTTTATATATTAAATAAGGGCCCTTAAACTGAAATTGGGAATTCTATTGAATTTGCTCAGCTTGTCTCCAACTCTTGAGCCCTGGTTAATAAATGAAAAAGCAACATTGCTATTAGTATTTAAAATTAAATTTAAAACTTTCCTTGAAAGGAAAATATTAAAATCAGACATCAAATTATTTTGAGGGGGACAAATGTAAGAAAAACTCCTAACTCGCAAACATCTATTCTCCAGGTGAATTGGCAACGAACTGCAAAAATGTCTGCGTGCTGCGCCTTCACCATCACTTTTAATAATGTTTTGCAAGGCGAACAAAGATATTTTCTCGCAATAAAAACTTTACAAAATGACAGAGAGTGTACATTTCGTTTATTATAAATTTAACAGAAAAGAATAAAATATTTGGGAACATCCTAATTTAAATAGAATAAAAACAATTCCTTTACAAGGTTGCATTTGCTTGTTTTAGTTAAAAGCATGCTTTTTTAAAATTGTATACAAATAACGTACGTTAATCTCCAGTAAAATTACAAGCAATATTTTTTGGAATTCTTCATGTTAACTCAACATAGGAAATTTGCCTTGAGTTAAAAAAACTCCATGGGATATTTAGTTTCCTCAATTTATGAATAGATTTATACTTATAGTACTGTACTACATTTAGTGGAAATACAATACAAATGAACGTGACACAGCACAAACTTATCACAACATAGTAACTTTTACAATATGAACAAAGTAATCAATTTCGGTATACCTTCCTCTGACCAGAGCTATTTGCAGAGGCTTCACAACTATTTTACTTATATTTTAATAAATTTTTGTGGTGTTCACTGTTATTGCATTGCAAGTATAAATGCATTGCATTTTTACTTACCAAACAAAACATTTTGAAAAAAATATTAGTTCCAAAATAATTGTTGCATTCTTGATTATTTTCATAAACCTTTCATTCATTCATAAATTTTCATTTTCGATAAACCTTTTTAAAATACCCAGTAAGTAACCTTCATTGTAAATAAAAGCAATAATGAGATAACTTTTTGAACACGCGAAGGTTCATAAATTATAATAGATTAATTACATTTGTTTTCTATGATTATTGTTTACAAGCATTTTGATTTACTTCCATTATATTTATTGTAAACTTTTTTAGATCTTCAAATTTCGCAAAACTATTTCCTTCTCTGAATGCACGTTTAATGATTTGTTATTTGAATTGTTATTTTTCAATTGTAATGTTTATTATTGGTAAATAAAGTGTTTTAAGATATAAACTCAACATTTTGATAGCTATACATCTTATAATATCAGCCTTTTTCAATACAGGAGTTTTGATCATGTCGAAACGTTGCGTTTGTTTCTTAAAGTTCTTAAATTTCTTAAAATGTATACATTGTACCGATAAAATCTGATTTTTGAAATCATGTTTAGCATTCGATTTTTATTCTTTAAATTTGGTTTAGATTTTAAGTTGAATTTACTGGATGGAATGAACATTTTAAAATCGGTCCATTAAAAATAGAATAAGCCTTACGACAAATACGAATAATTTAACTGTTCCAAATCCCGCTCCTAATGTATGTCAACCTCTATTTTTCCTCTTTACGACCCGTTTCAACCGGTCGTAAACTGACCCCAGCTGGACTGCCGTTTTACGACACTAGCCTCAGGTGTCCCTACAGGGGTGGTTCTGTGAAACAGGTTATGTGTCGAGGGTAAAGAAATGTAAAGTTTGAATAATATGTATGGATAAGTAGCTAAGTAGTGGCCACACTTAGTGAAGATAAACGTTTAATTTATCGAGTTGAATTGATTATACATCATAAATTATTATTGTATTATGTAATTTCAACACTTTTTATTTAAGTATATTTTATATTTATATAAATTATGTTATATAAAAGTCTTAACCTATATTTAATATAACTTTCAGCCATATTTGAACTTTTGAACTTCATTACATTTGAATGTTCATTACATCTTTTTAAGATAAATAACTATAAATGAAACAATTACATTAATAAGGAACTGAAAATTGAACTTAACGTTCTATTTAAAAGGCAAAGTAGTATAGAGGTTTGCTATTTATAATCCTACCTGTTTGTGGCATTTAAAAAAGTGTTAAAACGTTAAAGACCGTCTTATTTTATCAGGTGAAGTTATGGCTAAGAAGCCCTCTCTAACACAACTTGGGGACCAACGGCTTAACGTAACTTCCGAACCACCACCAGTGACCCGGCAGGCGGGCTGCGCGCTAAGACGGGTTCGCTTAAACCGTTACCCATCCCAGGGACAGCCACCCTCGATGTTGCTTGACTACGTTATCTTGCGAAAACGTAATTCTTAATATAATGTATTTCTAATTGATCCTAATCCTAAGTGATCAGGATTCGTTGCGATGAATTAAAGTAAATTTTGCATCCATTGCAAATTAAAATAAATAATTTATTTATACAAAGTGTTACTAAGGTTTCAACTGCATTACTACTTTATAGTACGATAGTATGGTTTAGTACTTTACACCTAGTTTAAACGTAGTTGAAATGATGAAAATTTAAGAATGTTTCATAATTTCTTCATTAAAAAGTTAACTTATATACAATATGCTATGTAGAAATTGTCATCTTACCAAGGTTGTAGAACCATTCTGTTAGCCTTTTTAAATTGTATTGAAATAAAATGTTTAGTGTCTAACAATTTAAACTATTTTACCAGTATTTGTCACTTAAATAACGCGAATAATTAAATTATATCATATTAAAAGCATGTATTATTTATAATTACTATAATTTGCTTTATGAAGGTTTAAATAAGATGATAATGTTTAATAGTCACTGCCATTAAAATTAAAATGTAAGGAGATCATTAATTTAATTAACTAATGCTAAACATCGTATGTATTTCAAATAGTTTTTTCATACATTTAAAAACCCCCGTTTTCATATTTGTGGCTGTCTAACTATTTACTTTTGTTGGTACAAAACAAAACTTCCTTCGTTCTTTTTAAAAACTTTCTTTTACATAATTTATTTGTTTGATTTATAAATTATAAATCAATCCATTTACCTGTATAATATTTCCAGTATTTGATTTTTATTTTGATAATTTTTTTAAGTTGCTATTGGCAGTCTAGATGGTCCTACAAGGACTTTAGGTGAACTTTATTCAATGAGAAAAAGTACCGACCGTTAGCTCAGTTGGGGATTCGAACCTTGGAAGTTGACTTCACAGTAAACTACTGAACTACCATGACAGCTATAGTTAATTATAATTCATATTATTCTTTGGAGTATATAAACAACATTTTAGATAGTCCTTATCTTTTATAGGCATTTATAGTAATTTGTTAGTATATGAAGAGATCTTAAAAAAATGCCTCTTCAAAATATTTTTCTTTTTCTTTGTATTTTATTATTCGAACTGTCCTGATATTGGAATATTCAATAGGATTTGTCTGGCAGATGGCAGCTTATCCCTTGTCAATGTTGAACCCTAAAGTTTATTCCCGGTTGAGGCCAAACATTCTACCTTTACTGTCGTCATTTCAATAACTCCATCGACAATTGAATTGATGGACCAAACATATTCAGAAACTACTACTTTTTTTAAATAGGTAGTATAGTAACAAAAATAATATTTATTTTTACAGTTCAGCACAATGTTCGATCTATTGCCGACCTATCGATGGATTTATACTGAATATAGACGTAATCAGTTACTAAAATAAATGTTTATCTTCTATATTATAAACAAATAAACTTATTGATAAATAAATGGAAATGTTTACAAGAAATATCATATTAACTTTAAATATTTGCTTCAAAATATATATATATATATATATATATATATATATATATATATATATATATATAATTAAATAAAATATATGTATAATTGAATGTATAATATGTAAAAATATTCAACTAATAAACGATTCAGGGTTGACTTAAGTACATGTCTACCAAGGTATTTGGAAATATTTAACACACAAATGTAAACATTATTATTGCTACAATTCCTCTAATATAATTGACCAACCTAACTTATTGTATGATTAGGTTGCTTAAGACAAAGGTTGAATATCCAGGTTGTAGTTTATAGTAAAGCTAAAGCAGATGTTAACGTTGTTTTTTTTTTTTTTTCTCTTCTAGAAGCTCTACGTGTATATTAATATCTCATCATATAACCCACAAAATATCTTCGAGAAACCTTTATTATCTTATTAGACCTCAAAAACATTGAATTATTGTATTTTGAAATAACAAGATTCCATTAAATGAACTATGAGAATTAGAGCTAAAGTTATTGTTTAGTAAAAAATATGCCAGATATACGACGACAGGGTCATTGAAAATAGCTTTTTATGATTTTCAAATGTACTATTAGTAAAAGGTTTGTTATATCATTAACTCTAATAGCTATAAATTGTCATATTTCATTGTTTAAATGAAAAATGATTATACTTATCACGTCCTCGGTACAATTTCTAAGGTAGATCATACGATACTGTAAACTAGTTGTACAAAACTAAACATGACAATACAAAAAACAACTGTTAGAAGGTTGAATGCTTCATAAAGGAAAATATAGTCTTTATTAATATATCAGGAATGTTTTATAGCAATAGCTATGCTGTTGTAGTTATGGTTTATATTAAATGGTTATACAAATATAGTTTACATTATTTCTACATTTTTTTCTTATTATTGACTTTGGAACATAAAAAGCTTAATAAAATAGTGCCTTGTATTTTATATTTAAGTGATAAATGAATAGAAAGAAAGAAATATTAAGATAATATTTATTATTGTAAGGATAAGACGTTTCAACAATTCTTAATTTTATGTTGACCATTCATTTTGTTTTTATTTTTTATTTCCATAAATAAATAAAAGAAAATTCTCGGACCAATAACATTAGATTGTAATACGCAGTTTTAGTGCTAATTTTTATTTTATATCTGTTTATATATATTTATTATCTGTATTTGATGTGATTTTTGGCTCAAATTAAAATTAATATGAGACTTCAAAGTCTTAAAATTAGGAACATTATGTCGAATAGTTATAGTAATATTTGTCATGGTCTCAAATGTAAAGAGGGCCAACGAATTCTGCTCCCCTAACTCACTACCCCAGTAATTTGACAGGACATCCGATTTGAACGACTGGACTGGGATAGATTGGAGACCCAATTTTGTTGACGAGTCAGTCACTGACAACGTGTGATGTTGTTATGGTATCATATATGAAGAGGACTAATGACTTCCTATAACTGACGAGGGCAGTGATTTGACAGGACTTCCATTTTCAATGAGTGGACTGGGGCGTATTGCAGACCAATTAATTGTGTTTTGTAGTAACTCAATGAAAATGTCGGCACTGGTGGCGCAGTGATGTAACCCAGCTACTCGGGGACAAAATGTTTGGGAGATTGTAGGCGATAGGTTCCATGCTCGGTACTCTTAATACCGACACGGTGTCCGCTCAATGGTTGCCATCAACGTAGAAACTACTAGAGAAGTCTGGAGTGTCCGTGCTGAATGGTAGTCAAGGTTCAGATGTTGTGTAGTGAAGAGAACTAAGTGTCAGACTTGTCAGTTAGCTGAAAATCAGACCAACACTACGTGGTTCGGATTCCACGTAAAGCTGTAGGTCCCATAGTTGTCCTGGCTATTGGGCAATTAATAAACAGTCCTTTCTGAGCTAAGTTGAACTCAGATAGTAACAATGACTACAATCGTTCATCTACACTCAACACGCTCATTCACTCCTCACATTAGCCCATATCTCTACGAACGGCGTCTTAGAGATGAGTGGACTGGACGTATTACAGACCAATTGTTGTTGTAGTAACTCAACGACAATGTGTGATGTTGTCATGGTATAAAGAGGACTAACGACTTCCTGTAACTGACAAGTAGTGGTTTGACAGGACTTCCGTTTTCAATGAGTGGACTGGACGTATTACAGACCAATTGTTGTTTTAGTAACTCAACGACAATGTGTGATGTTGTCATGGCATAAAGAGGACTAACGACTTCCTATTACTGATGAGTAGTGATTTGACAGGACTTCTGTTTTCAATGAGTGAACTGGGACGTATTGCAGACCAATTGTTGTTGTAGTAACTCAACGACAATGTATGATGTTGTCATGATATAAAGAGGACTAACGACTTCCTATAACTGACGAGTAGTGATTAGACAGGACTTCTGTTTTCAATGAGTGAACTGGGACGTATTGCAGACCAATTGTTGTAGTAACTCAATGATAATGTGTGATATTGTCATGGTATAAAGAGAAATAACGACTTCCAATAACTGACGAGTAGTGATTTGACAGGCCTTCTGTTTTCAATGAGTGAACTGGGACGTATTGCAGACCAATTGTTGTTGTAGTAACTCAACGACAATGTGTGATGTTGTCATGGTATAAAGAGGACTAACGACTTCCTATAACTGACGAGTAGTGATTTGACAGGACTTCTGTTTTCAATGAATGAACTGGGACGTATTGCAGACCAATTGTTGTTGTAGTAACTCAACGACAATGTGTGATGTTGTCATGGTATAAAGACGACTAACGACTTCCTATAACTGACGGGCAGTGATTTGACAGGACTTCCGTTTTCAATGAGTGGACTGGGACGTATTGCAGACCAATTGTTAATGTAGTAACTCAACGACAATGTGTGATGTTGTCATGGTATAAAGAGGCCTAACGACTTCCTATAACTGACGAGTAGTGATTTGACAGGACTTCTGTTTTCAATGAGTGAACTGGGACGTATTGCAGACCAATTCTTGTTGTAGTATCTCAACGACAATGTGTGATGTTGTCATGGTATAAAGAGGACTAACAACTTCCTATAACTGACGAGTAGTGATTTGACAGGACTTCCTTTTTCAATGAGTGGACTGGGACATATTGCAGACCAATTGTTGTTGTAGTAACTCAACGACAATGTGTGATGTTGTCATGGTATAAAGAGAACTAACGACTTCCTATAACTGACGAGAGAAGTGATTTGACAGGACTTCCGTTTTCAATGAGTGGACTGGGACGTATTGCAGACCAATTGTTGTTGTAGTATCTCAACGACAATGTGTGATGTTGTCTTCGTATAAAGATTACTAACGACTTCCTGTAACTGACAGGCAGTGATTTGACAGGACTTCCGTTTTAAATGAGTTGATTGGGACGCATTGCAGACTAATTGTTGTTGTAGTAACTAAATGACAATGTGTGATGTTGTCATGGTATAAAGAGGACTAACGACTTCCTATAACTGACGGGCAGTGATTTGTATTTTTGTAGTCACTCAATGACAACGTTTTATGATGTCATAGAATCAGATATGAAGAGGTCTAATAACCTCCGCTCCCCTAACTCACGAGGGTAGTAATTTGACAGGACCTTCAGTTTCAGCGACTGGACTGGGACGTACTGGTGATTAGTTGTATTGTTGTAGTAACTCAATGACGATGTGTGATGTTGTTATGGTGTTAAATATGACAAGAACTAACGACTTCCACTCTCATTACTGATGAGGTTAGTGATTTGACAAGACTTTCGTTTTGAATTATTGGAACGGAACGGTTCGGAGACCAATTGTGTAATGTCTTTAGTTTAGAGATCACGCTGTAATACCATTGCGTGTTATCTAATATTAAATAGCACTATTACAATGTTTAAACTTATGTTTGTGGAGGGTAACTCATCGAATGGTACAACCACATTTTTATAATTTATGTAATGACATTGCATTTATTATTATTAAAGTTTTGTAGTAAAATCTCTTATTGTTAATGGCTTTGCTGAATTAAAAAATATAATAAAATATAGAAATGTTATTGCTAGCCTAGTGTTAAGCACTTTTTTACTTCAAATACAGAGTGTGTCAGGTCTAATCAGGAGGTTAATTTAAAATTATATAAAGAAGTTTCGATTGTTTTACTTTTATATAGTCTGTCCACTAATTTAAAAGTACCACTGGAGTAGACAGACAAAATTATTGAAGGTCTTTTTCATGATAAATGTTTCCATTGATCTTTAGAGCCAAATACTGCAAACGTTTTGGAGACATGGCTGAAACTAGTAAGATCATAAGTGAGGGAAATATCCAGCTACAAAATTGTTGGATTCAAAGCTTTTATGGTTTAAGGATCATGAAGTAGGTTTTTATGATTTATAGCATTTGCCAAACGCTATGGCAGTGTACTTAATCTTTCAAATCATGGTGAGACTAAAATTAAGAAAACCTCCATATTAGTGTTGACGCACAGCTAAAACTAATCAAATATTCCCGAGGGGGAAGTACTCGTCATTATTTATCATATTTTAACGTAGCATTTCCTACTTTGTAAGACTCTTTCAAGTTCACTAAAAATATGTTTGAAAGTTTGACAACAGATTCAGTCACTAATTAGTCACCATTGGGATTCAAGAATAATTAAGATAAAAGACTAAAACATGAAGCTACTATAACTAGTATAGATTGATGAAAATTATGAATTATATATTAACATGTGTCATGATTCCATTCCCTTTTTTAAAAGGCTACTGTATTTATTTTGTGACATATTATGTCAGTTTAAAAGTTAATACAATTAATTTGAAATCTTTTTTTTATTTTTATTTCTGCAAAACATCTTAAAATCTATATATCAGTTGAATGACAATAATTTCAGCCCCTAGAGTATGACCAGTCTAAGATTTTATAAAAATGGTCTAAAGGCTCTTGGGGTGGCTTATAAACTAAATTACATTACATTTATATATTAGGGACAAACACTATCTTCTCATTTTTAGTCAATGAGAAAAACTACCTAATTTCAACCTGAAATTGACTTAAATTAAGTATAACAAGAAAAGAGCGAAAGCTATTATTGAATTGTAGGCTTTAGAAGTTTCTTTGTTCTATGTTAGTTTGTATTGTTAGAAATTTTATATTACAAGCAACACTTTCACTGAAACTTTCACTAGTCTTAGCTTTCAAGATAATAATCGCCTTTAGGTACTTCGACACTCAAAAATGGACTTGCATCAACTAGTGAAAAAATAAACCTACACCAATTGTACTGATTTTTATTTAAAACTGTAGTAATAGTAATCCTGTTTATTCATAATCTTAATTTTTTTAAATATATTTAAAGTATCATTCTTGTATTTTATTACAAGATATAGCGTGATATAGCTAAATTCAATTAAAATCTGTAAATACGATAGTTAAAAAGTCTTGAAACAATAAATAACTCAGTTGGTTTACATTAATGTGTTTAACTAACATTACTGAACGTAATAAATTATTTTTTTTATTTTAGAATTTGTTAGTTTAAAAGTCGAATCAATGAGCCTGAATGTTTTTCATATTGGACATACTAAATAATATTATTATACAATAACATTTTAAACTAATCACTCATTCGTTACATATTAGAATCCTTTACTCCCAATATAAAACCTGCAAACCTATATATAACCAAGATGTTCATTTCCTATGTAATAACACGGAAGCTACCACCATGAAGGAAGTGCAAGAATATAAGGAAGGAAATAATTCAGAAATGAGCTTTCATCAACAATAGGAAGTCGTCCAAGCAATTTGAGGTGATTAAAGATAAATCATCTGGCATTCTTTGTCAACCGGAGACAGTGGGAGGCTGGAGGCTTGGGACTCGTTTAAAACCGTCAGCCATACGATATTTTCTTTAAATTAATAAGTAACAATCAATATAGGAGCTACAAAATATCTAATAATAAACATACGATACTAATATTCAACGATTCGTGATAATTATACATTAATATACCATACAGTAAACCTTAATTGAATTAAAATTATGTTATATGCTTCATGTTATTTTTTAACGAGTTAAATATTGTAAATTAACTTTTTTATGTATTTCAGAGTTTGACATATTTTTTATAGAATCGCCAGATAGTTTTAATAATTTATAACAACTTAAGAAAGATTTTTAAGTCATGAATTTAAATTTCTAATTGAGTAGCTGTTGTCCCCACTCTAGGTTAGCAAAATTTTAAATTGGGACAAAAGGAGAATGATTATATAAATATATCGAATTGCAAGTGTCGACACTCGTAATGATTTGGGAAGACGCCACTTTACGGAAAGTGACTAGCGTAAGAGTTTGCTTTGAATTTTTTTGTTGAGCTTTTATTAAATTATTCTATTCAAATTTTCAAAATAGTTTCTCCTTCGCTCATACAGAATCAATTAAAAGTAAAAATGAGAGAATGAATAAAAAGTATATTATTTCGAGTTTTTCTTTAGATTATGTTTAAGACATTCACCCTAATACGGATGCTGCAGATGGAATCTGTTTACAGTAGTTCTGTGACATGACTATTCTAACTAAAATTTTGATTAATTATCATCCCTAAATAAGTAGTGTATTTACTTCTCCTAAATGAAAATCACTCACAAAAATTAAATTTGCTAATACGATAAGCAAATTTAATTTGAGTTGAAGATTTCTCTTTTATTATGAGAATCATACTTTCCAAACTAATCAACGAAATTAACACAAATTACATACACTTTCCCTATTATATGTAACATATTAATACAGCATGGTGGCCAGTTGGTCTTCAGACTGTTATAAACAAGGTCCAAGGTTTTAACCCATCTCCAGCTCAGTTGGGAATACTAACTTACACCATCCCTAGTTTCGAAACCTTAGCCACTAAGCTACTACGATGGCAACCACTAGCGTGTTCTTCCTGTAACTCCTTTAATTCACAAATTTGTAGTATAACATATTGTCCAAAACTTTATTAATATACAAACTTTCTTTTTTCCCCAATCCACACAGTCAATTATGGTTTGTTAGTGAACACAATGTCATAATTTATATTATTATTAACTCCTTTACTATATACTATATAATTATTTTAAAACTTTGTTTAAGGAGTCTAAAAATTAACAGTGTACGAAAATTTTAATAAATTAGAATGTATAAATGAGTAAAAACATTAACAAATAGTTTTATAAATAAATTATACAATAATTTCTTTTAATATGACAAGGTAAAGAAATGGTGGCGCAGTGCTGTAACCCAGCTACTTGGGGACAATGTGTTTGGAAGATTGTAGGCGATAGGTTCCATCCTCGGTCCTCTTAATACCGACACGGCGTCCGCTCATGACGTGTGAACACTACTAAAGAAGTCTGGGGTGTCCATGTTGGATGGTATTCAAGGTTCAGATGTTATGTAGGGAAGAGAACTGAGTGTCAAACTTGTCAGTTAGCTGAAAAATCAAACAAACATTACGTGGTTCGGATTCCACGTAAAGATGTAGGTCCCGTAGTTACCCTGGCTATTGGGCTATTAATAAATATTCCTTTCTGAGCTAAGTTGAACTCAGATAGTAATAATGACTACACTTCATCTACACTCATTTGAAATCCATATTCACCCATATCTTGACGATCGGAGTCTTAAGAATAAATAAAAAATAAAAAATAAATTTAAGATATATTTATAGTGATGATCACTAACGAAAAATTTATTTTAATATTTTAATTCATCAAGACATTTTCCTGTTCCCTTTAATATGTGGCATATGTTGGATTTAGACATTATTAAGTGACCATGTATCAAAATTTATCGTTTTTTGGATATAAATACGTAGAAGTGTTTAAAATATAGAAAAGAAGTTTTTGAGTAAATATTTTTCATCTTCATAGATGACAAATAAACAGTTTTTTTAAGATTTAATATGATATAACCTGCCGTAGTTGTTACCTTTTAAGTTTGGTGTAAGACTAGGTTACACCATTATTGTAAGCAGTGTTATTAAATCACTCAGCTTAACCTTACGGTTCAAACTACAATGAAATATTGGTTACATAGCCATATGTAATTATGTATAGTACAATACATATCTGGTGCATTACATCAGCCATACGGGTTATAACTATGACAAAGCCTCGCGTTATCCTAGTCTCTAATTAAACGGAAAACGCCCCGGTACATTGCATCAGCGCATTGTTCTCTACCATATTGATGATCGACTATCTATTGCTTTGGTATTTACATTTTCCCGCTAGGATCAATGTAAACTTTAACACTATTTAAACAGTGTCGTGATTATCATTGCAGACGATGTTACAGGCTCTTTCCGTAACAAAATTGTTACTTCGTGCATTCGTTCGATCATTTAAAGAATTAAAAAGCTTTTGGGGTTTAAATAAATAAATGCAAATAAATATGGAAATGAACAAATATGTGATTGCTTTATTTATTTTTACTCTATTAGGTCAGATTGTCGTTGTACGATCAGAACGGTTTATCTAACACTGATTTAAAGTGTAGTAAAATTCAATCAATTTTAATATTTAGGGGTATGAAAAGCTCTCATATGAACTTAATATACATAAGGTACATAAAAGATACTTAAAGAGTGTATATTTGACGACATTATTACCCTAAAAGTCTACTACACAATTTATGTTTTTTAGTACATTCTATATTGGCATTCTCTGTGGGTTAAATGCATATGCAAAGAAATTTGATACATGATGGTGCACGCAAATTTTTTTGTCTGTTACATTTAGGTAATAAATGCGAAATGTTATTTGTAACGTTTATTAAATATGAATTTACTTCTAAAATATAATTTCAGGTCATGTAATTTTATAAACATTTTGTAATCTAGTAATAATTGTTTTATTGTAAAATAATGCATGTAGCTAACTAACTACTAAAATAAATTAATATAGTTTTAGAAATAAAAACCTCGTTTGATTGAAAAGATATTATTTCTTTAGTTAATCTCTGTACTTGTAAAACTGATAAGTTATTTTCATGTACTTTTCACTTTTTTCTGCACATTGTGTGTTCCCTGTGATTTGAAGATATTACCATTGGCTAAGTAAAACTATAAGTTATTTAATATCTGCTTTTTATATATACTATAAAATATCGTTAAATTAAATTTAACTAATTTATAATACCCCCATCCCAATCACTCTTCGTAAGTGTGAATGTATGGAAACTAAACTAAGAAGTTAATGAGATTAAGATAAGTTTCAACTAAAAATAAGGCTTTTGTATATTACATTGACATTCGTACGTCAAATAAATTCGTGGTTTACATGGAAAGATTTAAGAATATTAGAAAGTATACTGTTGGTTTCTATCAGTTTTAAAATATGAGTAGTTAGAAATTAATTGGTAATTTATTAATTTATAAATGGATAGTTAATTGATTTAATAAAAAGAATGGACAAATTTTAAATACGAACAAAACAAAGAAAAACATTTTCTTGTCTGATATTTACGTATTAATTATAACATCCAATACCTTAAATAAGACACGAAAGAGGATATTTTCGGAGAGCCTTTTTCCTTAACAAAAAACAAGATTAATGGCTGTTGAAAGTATAAGTTGTGTCCCAAAATAAACAACAAGCGATCCCATTAAAGAATTAGACTAGTGCTCCATTTCATATCCAACTGCTTCTTGACCTTGCATAAAGAAAGCTCCCTTACTATTGTTTACTTTATCGATTGCACAATTTCTATAATTTCAAATAGTATTAAAACTAAAATAATGTTTTTATTTTGTTAATAACTGTTATAATTACGTTACAATTTATAAAAAAACATGATTTTAAACAACGTACATGATTTTCTAACTTTAATATGCTAAAAAGTTCCTAAATTAATGTGTAACGAAGTTTAAACATTTTAAATAACAAGCCTTATTAATTTCTAAAAATAGTCAATTCAGTGTTAAAATTTTGCCTCTGTGGTATAAGACCTGACAAAGGTATAAGTAATATACATACTACGATTATGATATACAATTAAAAATAGTACATTTATAGTTTGATTAGAGTTAGTAAATGTAATTGTTAGAGTACAGCATCTAAGTTTGTAAGTATCATATCTTTGGAGAAAATGTCCAATAATGTTATTATTATACATATAATTGTTTCCTGTTGAACAAATTGTATAGTTTCGTGATTGTGAAATATTAAATATCCGTTAAAAAATCGTTAGAATTAAAAGCACTATTAAAATTACAAATAAACTTACGCTCGTTGAAGGCTGCCCCCTCCCCCCCATACCCTATTGTCTGTTCTTGTTAGACATTTATACAGAAGAAATAATCAAACCCAACAATAATCACAGCTATAGGTGGCCGCTGTGGGCAGTTTATACACGGCAAGCTGACAGTGTCAACACGTCAGCGTACGTGAAAAACGTGGTAATATTTACTGTCACTGGGGTATACTGACCATTCAAATTATTTTAAAATGCCCTAAAATAATGTAAAATATAATGGTGTAAAAATACCTTCTCTAAGAGAAGCTCTCTACCAAAGAAGCAGCCATATTGCTTATAAAATTTACAATGCTCTACCATCCACACTTAAAACATTGACAGGAAGAAATATTATTATTAAAAATGCTCTTAGAAACTATAAACCAACGACGTAACCTCTGACTGTAATACTCCAAAGATGAATATCCATATTATACTATATTATATGTTATGTTTCATTAATTAGTGATAAATTTAATATATAAATGCCTTCCCCATGTACATATGGCTTTACGATCTCTTGTAGATGACAAATTAATGAACATCTTCCTTTGGTTAAATAAATAGTAAAAAATATAATTTAGTAATAATGCTATAGCACTGAAAATGCCATAGCATTACTAAACACATGTCAAGAAAATTGAAAAGAATATGGATGTTGTAATAGTCAATACGTTAAGTTCAGCCAGGCCTATTGTAAAAAAAGACCTGTATCAATTAATTGAGTCATCAGTTAATATTAAGTTAGGGAAACCATTTAAGGTCTAGCATTACAATCTATATTAAAGTAGAATAGTTACCTTTTAGTTCGCAAGCTGTACAAAACAATGTACGAAAAAGCATTAACATTTTTTAATGTAAACTAAAATGTTTTAAATAAACATTGTTATATAAAAATACAACTTGTGTAAAACCGTATGTACAGTTCGGCCAATTTAGTAATCTAGGTGTCAAATAAGTGACACAGGCACAGTCATTGATCTGCCAAAACTTATCCACTTTACAACTTTGGGGAAAACTTTGATGAAGTAGAAAGAAGGTAGTCGATTATGCTTGGAAACACAGAACTGTTTGTTGGATGGCGTTTCCCTCTTTTTTGTTCATATCTGTGATGACAACATTTTATTTATTTCCTATGATAAACTACAAATCATTTTGCAATAAACAGGAGATGATTAGTGTCTAGCAGACAAATGCAATTATATATACTTTACATCATACGTTAGCATTAACGTAGTAGAGTTTTATATATTATTTCAAACATCATTTTCAGGCAATTTTATTGTTTTACTGTCATACATTTTTCATACAGTGTCTTATTGCAGAGTAAAATGTAATGAAATACATTAAAACTAAGGACATTACTTCAAACAATGTTATTACTTTTATATGAACCCACATTAACTTTTATAGTAAACTATACTTCGTAGCACTCTAGTGATAATGTACAATTTATGTTTATGGGCACTTCCGTAGCTGTTCACTAGTGACTGTTGGGGCCCATGTGCTTTTAGTGAGATGAGTCCTGCATACATTTTGATGTATTGAAAACATGGTTTGGACACTCCACTTAATTACTTTTGTAATACTTTTGATATGATATTTATTTGATCACGGTATAATACTATGGGGCTCTGCATCCCGTGCTCCTTTACTGAGGTTGTTTCGAACACAGAAGAGAGCAACCGTATATAATGGTTGGTGTGAACAGAGGAACTTCATGTAAACAAGTTTTTTAAATCATTTAAAATATTAAATAAATCATCTCTATTTGTTTATGAACTCTCCATATTCTACAAATTTTAATAGGACAATTTTCAAACCGTTTCAAACATGCATAAATTAGATATTGTGATCAACATAGACAAACTAGGTTAGAATTAACGGCTTTTCTTCCCCAAATTATGGGGCCAAAACTATATAAAAAAACTGCCAAATAGAATATCGCTAAGAAACTATAATAAATTTAAAGCTTACCTATAGCACCATTTACTGGATGGAGCATTTTACTCTCTTGAGGAATTCTTAGTAGGGGTATAAATAAGATTATGTATGAAGACGATATTTTAGCTTTGTACATAAATTTGGTATTCAAATTAGAATAACTCAAATTTACGCTTACAGTAACTTTACTTTGTTATACAATATTTGACCTTTGTAATATAATTAGAAAATTGTCTACGAAATAAATATATTTGTAAATTTTCAAGAATATACCTTTTCATCTCACAGAAAACTTGTTTTTCACCGAAAATTCAGAAAAATCAATGTTTTAAAAAAACTTGTTTTACAAATTGTTATTTTTAAAAAACCCCTCTTTCAATTTATGTATTTCCGGTGTACACGAGTATGAAATGATTCTCAAAATATCAGTTTTCACCAACAAAACACTTTTCACACTTAACCTGACATAACTAAACTTAACATTTCCTAAACAAATCTTAAGATTTGTGGTTAATTTGGATGCGTGGCCAGCAGACCTTTAGAACGGAACACGTAATACCAATGTACCGCAAAAATATTTTTCCTCCATACTTTGAGAAATAATTGAGAAAGTTTTTTAGTTCATGTTCAATGAAAAAAGAACACATATAACCAAACAAAACTATGATCATAACACCACAAAATATACTCATAGTTTTACGTCGAAAATACTAAAAGCTATAGAATTGGTTTTCCAAATTTTTCGCCGAAATGCGTGATTTCCACAGAATAAAAAGCATTTTCCGTAAATGAAAATTTAATAATATTTATCAGATAAATATGTGTATAGAGCATTATTTTGTCATGTAAATTTGATAGACTTGAAACTGGACACTACAGTGAGTTAGGGAACCCACGTACGATGCTGCTACATAGGTTTGCTAACTGTGGCACAAGACAACTTTGGCCTCCGAGTAGGCGGACTTTATTTAGAAATTGAATTTGCCTTGAATTATGTATTTATATTGATTTGTATGCTTTTAAACGAATAATAAATTAAGTTGGAATTTAGACTTATTGTACAATATAACACAATCTTGATACTTTTAAATGCTAATCTAATAATCGTCCATAACTAAATGATCTAAATGAAATATTTGTATTCAAACAACCAAAAATTAATTAAGCTGCCATAATTTTGAGTGTCTATTATATATCTATTAATGTATAATATTGAATAAAAAATAATTAAAAAGTGTAATGTTAGATCAAAGCTCCTTAAGAATCAATATAATGAGTATAGGCATGCCCCTATAACATATATTTTAATATAATAGGTTGGCTTGTAAAGTTTGTAATATTCAAAATCAATTTTTGAACGTTTTTTTATTCCTTATCTGTGATTTTTTTACAAAAAAGTATTGTTGTCGCAGGTAATAAATCATTTCATGTTAATTTATAACTAAATATCTGATACATCTGGTGCTAGTATAGTTATCAACTTGTATAATATGAAAGTATATTCCTTTTTCAATATTAAATATGGAATATTCTAAAAGAAAACTCCTAAAAAATAAACTATGTTAGTAATTAAAAATATCCTTCAAAATGTTTTTATTTAATTTTTATTGTTTAAAGTGTTTATTGTTTGGTATACTAATGTATTGTTTAAAGTGTTTTACGTATATGATGTTACGAAGAAAGTTTTCCGTTAATCAATTGTTTTATATGTGTCATAAAAGACACGTTTTTATTCGTTGTGACTTCTTATGATATGATTCATCTAAGTTAGAATCATTGTGCTGGATTATTTGGAAAAATAGAATAGGAATATTGTTATATGTGACAGAGTCAATCTTATATTTGCATACATTATTATGATGTATACAAAGAAATATAAACAACACTGTATAATGTATATAAATAAATACAAACAACATCGTATAATATATATAAATAAATACAAACAACAGTGTATAATATATACAAATAAATACAAACAACACTGTATAATATATACAAATAAATACAAACAACACTGTATAATATATATAGATAAATATAAACAACAATGTTGTACGCACAAAGCAGACATATAATGGGTAGTATATAGTGTATTTAAACGCTTTATTATCACCCTAGACAACACATTAAACATTTATCTCCCTCTACTATTCACATAAACATAGTGAATTCTTTGCAGTAGGTATACTATTTTATTTTTTGTAATAAGCTTTACTATATACTAAAGCTATTTGAGGTGTGTACCTCACAAAAGTAGTGATGTGTAGTTTATATGAACAAGTAGTTTGAAATATATTCAGTAAATGAATAATATTGTTGTTACCTGCTCCAAACAATGGCTAACATTTACATAAAAAGTAGGTATCAACATATGTTGTTTTCACAAAGGTGTTATTTTTATTAAAGGTTTGAAGCTTAGATCTTTGTAAAAACAAAGCCACTGTTTTCATTTTAAAGTAAAAAAACTACGAACGTGATGTTTTCTTAGTCAAAAATGTCTCTGTTCTTGTTTTTTTATTTATTTACATTTTTTATCACAATGTTAAAATTATAACCAAATCTTTTACTCGTTTCATACTTTATTTTCATTTTTTATAGCTTATACATTATCTTGATGAGTCACAACAACATCAAATAAATTTCCTGATTTGTACTTTATGAGAATTGCAAATGTTTTTATTCTAATGGCTAACGTTGGTTTAGGTAAATTTTTACATGAGTTATTGACAATTTTAAGACTGACAAGGATTTTTCAATAGGAATTGACACATGTATTAAATTACTGTATCCGTCATAATTTTTTCAATGCTTCAACTCATGATATTGAACCATAGTACTGTACTCCAGGTGATTGGTGGCAAGTCATTTGATTGCCGGGCCAATTCGTTGTATCTTTATATACGATTTAAGTTGGTATAAAATAATAGTATACATTTTTAGTGTGAACTACTTAGTTATTGCACTCCTGTCAGGAAACAACATACAACGTCAAATAAATATCCTGATCTGTACTTTATGAGAATTTTAAATGTTTTTATCTTAGTAGCTAACGTTGGTTTAGGTAAATTTTTGAATAAGTTGAAGACATTTTTAAGACTGAGAAGGAATTACTTTCGGATTTTTTTATAAGATCTGACTATAAGATTATAAGATCATTGACTAAATTACTGGTCCGTCATAATTTTTGCAATGCTTCAACTCTTGATATTGAACCGTAGTACTGTAGTCCAGGTTATTGGTGACAAGAAGTTTTAAGGATAGCAGTCTATACGTTATGAGATTGGTATTGTCATGTTAAAAGGTAATCCATTTGATTGCCGGGCCAATTCGCTGAATCTTTTTATACAATTTAAATTGTTAGAAATATATTTGTATACATTTCTTTTTTAAAACTACTTAGTTATTGCACTGATGTTAGGAAACATACAAGAAGATTATTTAAAGTTTTTTTTTTAATAATGAATAAAATGACGCTTGTGCAGTTTATGAAGGTTGAAGCATTTCTAATTTTCGTATTCCTTTATAGTCTTATGATTATTCATAACTCTTTTCAACATTGCTTGCTGAAATTTATATTTTTAAACTGTTTTGCTTAAGTATTGAATAGTATTCTCCTGATGCTCTTAGTTTATGGTTTTTTTATACAATTAATTTTAATGTATTCCAATTATAAATATCATCCCTGGTTTTATTTGGTAGATATTACTGTCGACTTTTGTTTCATAAATTGTATTTATCTTTTCAGAAAAATAACAGAAGTTTGTTAATAACGTTAACATTTAGTTACAATACTAACCTTTGCTCAAAAGGTTCAGGTTTAATCTCTTCTTTGTGGACCAATTACCTGAAGATGCACTTCACTGTTTGATGTGTCAACACAATCTTGGCCTGTTATTGACCTGGCCACTGTTTGAGGTTATGATATTTTCATAAGACAAACATATTCTGTAACAATACACACTATGGAAAATGTTGCAGTATATATAATTTGCGAATTATAATAAATAAATATGTTCTTAGTAAATTGTTTGCAGTATATTATTGATATCACATATGGCATCCCAATTGTACGATATTTCCATTACCATCCTGACATAAATTTTATATGTTTATATTTATTAAGGGGGTTAATTATTTAATAGAAAGTGATCGATCCAAAATAACTTACCCACCCTAACTGAAATAACTTAACCTAACCTGATCTAAACTTAAGTAACCTAACTTATGTTAACTTGACTTAACCTAAACTAACTTAACCTAAACTATATTAACGTAAACTATCTTAACTTGTACCTAACCTAACATAACTTAACTCACAGAGAAGAAAGAAACAAAGGTCACACCAATAGTGTGCTGAAAGTGTTTGGGTTAGTGTGTCAAGTAGTTAGTTCTCTACTTCGTCTTGGGGTTGGTAGGACCAGCACCTTGTCAGTCCCTCACTTTATTCCGCCCGAATTATTAAGGGTAATATAAGAACTATTACAACAGATTCATAACGAATGCTTGAATGAATTTGTAACAGCCATTGAGCGTTTGCTGCGGAGCAGAGAAAGTGGTCTCTTTCTTTTTTTCTCTTTTCTCAGTTCTCTAAGCGTAGCCTAACATAGCCTAACTGATTGTAGTACGACATCTAAATACTTTATAAAGCTTATGGCTTTTACCACTCTCAATTCTATAGCAAAAGATTGTAGGTTTGAATAAAAAAGGGTGGAGTGCGTACTCTGGAGAGGTCATTTATAACGACCAATGTTTTGCCTCGGTGCGTCTCTAGGTTTTAGTCTATTCCCCTAAAAAAATTTACAGTATATCTTCTTTCATCAAATATAAACATTAACATTATATAATAAAACATTAAATAGTGCATTAACTATACAAAAGATTTTTTACTTTCAATGTATGATGTGCACTTATGAAGTATAACGTGAAATAAGTTATGTGTTGTCTATTTAGTCATTATTATTATATATTTGTTTTATATTGAAAACTATAAAATTTACCCGATCAAAAAATCATTGGCGTATATAAATATTTTATTCCACTTAACCGTATCAAATTCCCAGTTGGTTAACATAACCTAACCAAACCTAACTGATCTAACAAAACACAATCTAAACAAATCTAACAACATAAACAAACCTAACATAACCTAACCAATCCTAACGTGATCTAACCAAACAAAACATAACCTTAACAAATCTAACAACATAAACAACTCTAACATAGCCCAACCAAACCTTTAACGAAACAAAACAACGTAAACAAATCTAACAATATAAACAAACCTAAAATAACCTAACCAATCCTAACATGATCTAACCAAATAGAACATAACCTAAACAAATCTAACAACATAAACGAACCTAACATAACCTAACCAATCCCAACATGATCTAACCAAACAAAACATAACTGAGACAAATGTAACAACCTAAACGAACCTAACGTATCAATAACCATCATAAGCCCTATCAAAACCCCTATCCTAGCAGAACGTATCCTTTTGAAACCATCACATTTGCGTCGGCTTAATAATGGTTTGATTGTAATACGCTTTCATATTTGAGACCAGAGTAAAATTCCACACGATTTGAGCACCCACATAATTATATTTATGGGAGGGAAATGTTTTCCCGTTTTTCCTCATTTTCGTGATTTTTCGGCTTTTCCGCTGAGAAAAACTATCATATTCTTGTTTCTTAGTTATGGATCAACTATATTAAAATATTACAGCCAACAATCTGACAAGACCCCGGCTCTATATTAATACAATGTTTTTTTACATATATAAACATAAAACTGTAGAAACATAACGCAGTTTGTTTATATATTTATATTATTACAAAAATAGCCCAGACATATTCAAACTGCCTTTTTTATCTGAGTTATATAATTAAAATGTTGTTAAAATAGTCTGTTCAGTTTAATTAGTTTTTTTTTCTAGAAATAATGTTTACGTAAAACTCATGTTCCTAGACAGCCCTTGAGAGGGCTTTATTGGTATTAGTGCTCCAGACCACTTCAAACAGAATACAGAATCAGGTGACTCAAATCAGTATTCATGTCATGTATACATATACATTGGCTATAGGTATATAGTGATTTATCAATGCCTCTGTGGAGTTTTGGAAACCCTTGTATAGGCTAAAAGGTAGTTTTTAAATCAGGTAAATCACTTATTTAATATATTTTTTGTATATTAATTGTCAGTACAAAGTTATAATGATCTGTCAATAATGAGGGGGAAACTTTATAAACATTCTATTTACATCAAAGTATAATATTAGGGTACTTAACTGTCATTGTAAAATTCAAATCATATTCTCTCTGTTTAGCTTTTGATTTACTACTTCATTATTGTTTGTAATTTATTAAGGAATAACATGATTTTTTTCTTTAAAGGACCTAAAAATAATTATTATCAAGAAAATGTTTTAATGTAACTCATATTCACATTTAACTCGTATTTTAGCAAACCTTTTGCCCTAGAAAAAGTAATTTTAGGATTTTTGCAGATTTTTATAGATTGGCCATTTCTATTCGTAATGAAATGCAATATTTTTTGTTTTAATAATGAACTAAAAACAATATTTAACTCTCTCTCTCTCAAATAAATACATGGAGACTTAATTACATAAACATTAGTTGACCTGCTTTTGATTTAATGACTCCATATATTTAATTTCAATTTTAATTTGGAGTCATAGCTGTCTCTGAATATAGAATGTTCAATAAATTCCAAGTTTAGTGTTTTTAATACTAAATAAGTAATCTATTAATACTTATACCCATTTATGTACAGACAGTGTGTAGCTGTTAATGGATGTTATTTGCTAATGCGTTAACATGGAATTTATTCCATTATAAAATAAAGTATTTTTATCTTCTTATTAAAGTTGTACAGTTTTAGTTTTTATTACAGGTTAAGTATAATACAAATATTTTATTAGGTTAAAATAAAACTGCTACATTTATGAAATTATTAATGTAAAGGCTACATTAAAATAAATACAAAGATGAAAATATAAATACATAGTCCGCCCATCATGTGTATGGTAGTTAACAGCCTCCCTGTAATTGGCTTGATAAAGGCCTTTATCACACCCAATATATTTCTCCCTTCCCAAATCAACCACTTCATCGGCGTTGGTTTCCAGTACAACGCCTCTCTCTGTAGGTGTTCAACCATGCCGGCACCTACAAACTATCTTTAATTTAAATTTGGAACAATAAATATAATTAAATTATTATTTATTCGTCATTAATTAATTTTTGTGTATAATCATTTTACTATACAACGAACAAATTTATGTTTTAATTGACAAATAATAAACAAACTGTAATTTTATTAAATTTAGAGCCAGTAAAATGATTTGTGTCCACTGATATAAAATTAAAAAAAGTATATTTCAGGAAATTGTGATTTTCAAAGAGTTCACATTAATTTTTACATGTAAGGACCCACCTTCTAACACCTAAACATACAATAGTAAGGGCCCACTCCTTCAAACCTACACGTATAGTGTTAAGGACCCACTCGCCCAAAACTACACGTTCAGTGGTAACGACCCACTCACCCACACCTACACGTACAGTGGTAAGGGCCCACTCACCCACCCTTACACGTGCGATGGTAAGGATCCACTCGCCCAAACCTACATGTACAGTGGTAAGGATCCACTCGCCCACACCTACATGTACAGTGGTAAGGACCCACTCACCCATCCTTACACGTACAGTGGTAACGACCCACTCACCCACACCTACATACATAGTGATAAGGACCCACTCACCCAACCTTACACGTACAATGGTGAGGATCCAATTGCCCAACCCTACATGTACAGTGGTAAGGACCCACTCGCCCACACCTACATGTACAGTGGCTCACCCACCCTTACAAGTACAATGGTAAGGATCCATTTGCCCAACCCTACATGTACAGTGGTAAGGTTAGCAGAATAGCATAATTGATAGAATAGACATTTAGGGTTATAAGATGACAAATTCTACTGTTTAAAAACTTTATTTTACATTAACATCATCTACAAAAGGATTTTTGGCTATTACAAATTCAAAAATTAACAGAATTTTAAAAGATCAACATATACATTTGAATACATTTTAACTACATGAAGGTTCACAACCACTGACTTAAACTGAAGACACTATTGTTATTGTGGTTATCCCTGATCTTCTTTCTGATTCAATATAGAAAGAGAAGTGAGAAGTGTAACACCATAGTAGTTAGTGTAACAGTTAATTTACCAGATAATGTAACACTTTTTTTGATAATAAAATACCACCTAAGATAAAGGAGGTAAGGACTCAAGTAGAACAGTTTAATACGTCCTGCTTCTAATTAATGACTCCAATCTTTCTTTTCACTTTGTAAAGCTATTATCTCACAGACTCCTTATCTACAATTAAACCTTTCCTTACATTTTTTTATTGAATCCTCTTAAATGTATATACATTCAACGCATTCAAGTACGAATCGGGTAGACTTTTATAACTATCTCATAAATATTTATTACTTTGTTATTTTTTTAAAAAGATAGACGTAGACCAAAAATTAACTCATTATTGAGGCATATTTATTAAATTTTTACGTTTGTTTCAATTTCGATTTTAAATACATCTAATTTCATTCCTTGATGAAGTTAAAACAAAATTGATTGTTATGAAATGCTTTCCATAAAGAGTAATAATAAATAAAGTGATTATTATTATTAATTATTTCTTAAATTTAATGTTTTTTTAGCACTTCATTTTAAACTCTAAACAACCGAAGCTGATTAAAGTATATATTCTAAATTGATTTTAAATTAACTTATGATATCAGTTCTAATACTTGAAAAAATAGTCATAAATAATTACAGCATATAATGACCCTGAAAACTACATACAAATAGATATCAATTTGAATTACCTATTTTTGACAACCTAAAAACAGTAAAAAAGGACTTTAAATGCATGCACATATACACACAAAAATTTTAATAAAAAATTAATAATAAAAATATACTATTGTTAAAATATTGGAGTGAATTTTTTATTTTAAGATGTAGCTTACATTTCAAAACTTTGTTTTTAACAAACCTAGTTACATTATTTACTAATTTAGTCTTAATTTATAAACTATTGTTTATGAAAACGGTTTGGATAGTACAATGTGATAACGTCTTGTAGGGCTTATCACAGAGTTAGTATACATACATTTTAAGATAAATACCAATAAGCTACACTATTATAAATTTCTGAAATTGTTATTGTTAAAAATAAGGTAAAGTAAATAACCAAAAATAAAAGAAACAAAAACACCTAAATATCTAACACTCTATCCCATTAGTATGCGGATATGGCTTCCATTAAACCCTTTAAAATACATCCATCCATCCCACTCCTGGATTGATTAAAAAATATTTTCAAGTAGAAAACTTAAAAATAAACTTTTGTCTAGAAGCATACTTCCCCAATATTGACGTTTTGATTAAAGGACACTTCTTCATGTATATTGTAATTTTTTACACAATCAGCCTTCTATAAAAGTTAGTAATATAATGAATAGTAAATGATTTATTTAGATATACACTAACACAGATATACACTGACACAGATATACACTGACACATATATACACTGACACATATATACACCAACACAGATATACACTAACACAGATATACACTGACACAGATATACACTGACACAGATATACACTAACACAGATATACACTGACACAGATATACACTGACACAGATATACACTGAAACATATATACACTAACACAGATATACACTAACACAGATATACACTGACACAGATATACACTGACACAGATATACACTAACACAGATATACACTGACAAAGATATACACTGACACAGATATACACTAACACAGATATACACTAACACAGATATACACTAACACAGATATACACTAACACAGATATACACTAACACAGATATACACTGACACAGATATACACTGACACAGATATACACTAACACAGATATACACTGAAACATATATACACTAACACAGATATACACTAACACAGATATACACTAACACAGATATACACTGACACAGATATACACTGACACAGATATACACTAACACAGATATACACTGAAACATATATACACTAACACAGATATACACTAACACAGATATACACTAACACAGATATACACTGACACAGATATACACTGAAACATATATACACTAACACAGATATACACTAACACAGATATACACTAACACAGATATACACTGACACAGATATACACTGACACAGATATACACTGACACATATATACACTGAAACATATATACACTAACACAGATATACACTGACACAGATATACACTAACACAGATATACACCAACACAGATATACACTGAAACATATATACACTAACACATATATACACTAACACAGATATACACTGACACAGATATACACTGACACAGATATACACTGACACATATATACACTGAAACATATATACACTAACACAGATATACACTAACACAGATATACACTGACACAGATATACACTGACACAGATATACACTAACACAGATATACACTGAAACATATATACACTAACACAGATATACACTAACACAGATATACACTGACACAGATATACACTGACACAGATATACACTAACACATATATACACTGACACATATATACACTGACACAGATATACACTAACACAGATATACACTGACACAGATATACACTGACACAGATATACACTGACACATATATACACTGAAACATATATACACTAACACAGATATACACTAACACAGATATACACTGACACAGATATACACTGACACAGATATACACTAACACAGATATACACTGAAACATATATACACTAACACAGATATACACTAACACAGATATACACTGACACAGATATACACTGACACAGATAAACACTGACACATATATACACTGACACATATATACACTGACACAGATATACACTGACACATATATACACTGACACAGATAAACACTGACACATATATACACTGACACATATATACACTGACACAGATATACACTGACACAGATAAACACTGACACATATATACACTGACACATATATACACTGACACAGATATACACTGACACAGATATACACTGACACATATATACACTGACACAGATAAACACTGACACATATATACACTGACACATATATACACTGACACAGATATACACTGACACAGATATACACTGACACATATATACACTGACACAGATATACACTGACACATATATACACTGACACAGATATACAATAACACAGATATACACTAACACAGATATACACTAACACAGATATACACTGACACAGATATACACTGAAACATATATACACTAACACAGATATACACTAACACAGATATACACTAACACAGATATACACTGAAACAGATATACACTGACACAGATATACACTGACACATATATACACTGAAACATATATACACTAACACAGATATACACTGACACAGATATACACTAACACAGATATACACCAACACAGATATACACTGAAACATATATACACTAACACATATATACACTAACACAGATATACACTGACACAGATATACACTGACACAGATATACACTGACACATATATACACTGAAACATATATACACTAACACAGATATACACTAACACAGATATACACTGACACAGATATACACTGACACAGATATACACTAACACAGATATACACTGAAACATATATACACTAACACAGATATACACTAACACAGATATACACTGACACAGATATACACTGACACAGATATACACTAACACATATATACACTGACACATATATACACTGACACAGATATACACTAACACAGATATACACTGACACAGATATACACTGACACAGATATACACTGACACATATATACACTGAAACATATATACACTAACACAGATATACACTAACACAGATATACACTGACACAGATATACACTGACACAGATATACACTAACACAGATATACACTGAAACATATATACACTAACACAGATATACACTAACACAGATATACACTGACACAGATATACACTGACACAGATAAACACTGACACATATATACACTGACACATATATACACTGACACAGATATACACTGACACATATATACACTGACACAGATAAACACTGACACATATATACACTGACACATATATACACTGACACAGATATACACTGACACAGATAAACACTGACACATATATACACTGACACATATATACACTGACACAGATATACACTGACACAGATATACACTGACACATATATACACTGACACAGATAAACACTGACACATATATACACTGACACATATATACACTGACACAGATATACACTGACACAGATATACACTGACACATATATACACTGACACAGATATACACTGACACATATATACACTGACACAGATATACAATAACACAGATATACACTAACACAGATATACACTAGCACAGATTTGCACTAACTATTAGGATAAAAGTAAGTGCTATTAACGATGAATAGTAAGTGATTTATTTAGATATACACCAACACAGATATACACTAACACAGATAACTATTAGTACAAAAGTAATTGCTATTAACGTAACATTTTTATTTGTAAAATAACAAGTAATTTTAAATTAAACCATAAATAAAACAGTGTGATACTATATCCACTAATTTGTTATGATGTTAAACATATTTTGAAAAATTGAGTAAAATTTAACCGGGAAGTTATATTATAGTCAGTAATATTACTAACTTTTCGGTAAAACAAATTAATAAAATATAATTAAATAATAATTTATTTCCTAAAATAAATACAACATGGAGACTTTTGTATGTAAATCTATCTGACAAGAGCCCCTGTATTGTGACCAGATTACAAAATGGTAACTTAATACAAACTAAACTATTAAAGTCCAGTATTATAAGTGACAGCTAAATACAAGATATAACAACTGTAAGTGGTGCTTGGCTTATAACTAAAACTAGCAGTCCGTATTGTTATTTAACTACCTACTAACATAAAACATATAACAAAAATATTATTTCATGTAACAAAACAGTTCTTCCAATATTAAAATATACTAATATAATACTTTTTATTAATTTTAATGGAGTTACAAATATATACTTTTTGACCACTCGGTGGTAAAATCCTTTAAATAAACCGTTTTACACAGAGCGATGCGATAAACCCTAATAAATGTCATATGTATCAAACTTCACAAATTTGTATTTATCACTTTTAAATGCCAGTTGTGCCCAAAATTAAGGGCTAGAGGTTCGAATCCTGACAAATTCCAACAGCAACTAAGGTCATGTAGCACATAATTTGGAAGATATTTGAACGCTAAGAAAGTTTATGAAACAAGTTTAAAAATATCTTATGTATTGTCCAAACGGTAGGAATTTTGTAATGTTTGATTTTTTACTATAATACTCTTTAGTTACATTTACTATTGTCAATTTATTTTATAGTGAAGAGCACATAAAGAATTTACAAATGGCATACCGTATGAAAATCTTTCAGTTTAAAAAAAAGCCATAACATTTTTAAATTTTATTAACATTACAAAAATAAAAACGTTAAGTTTTGGAACCATAAAACCTAATGTTTTCAAAATATGTAGTTTTTTAACGACTTAATTAACTCAAGAGACTTTTCAAATTTAGGATACTTTTCTCCTGAAACGAAATATACAAGCAGATGTGAAGAAAAGGAATATAACATGGGTCATCTGCCCCAAAAAACAGAAATAAAATCTCCCTCAAACCAAAAAAGGTAATACTAAACTAAAACACCAAAATATGCTATGAAACTGCAGGTATTTATCTCCTAAATCTGAAAATAATATTATATTTTGAAGAGATGGGGTTTATGGGCTGAAAATCAAATGGGCCGAGATCCAATGACAATCGAAATTATGCCCCAACCCCCAAAAATTAGTTATGTTTAAGTAACACACCCAAATAGGGTAAAGAATTTCAGTTATTCTTCTTTCCATACTTAAAATACCACTAGATTTTGGGAAAGACTATATTTGTGGGATTCGTCCAACCAATAAACATAAAAATCATTATGATACAGGACAAGTTTTCTAGCAAAGTCAACGGCTTGGATCTACAAATGAGGCTGTAGCATAGTTTCATACCGAGGCCGTAAGACGAGTTTCCTCACAAGGGCACAGGCCGAGTTCTATAAAGAGGTTAAAGATAGTGTTCCGAGGTGAGGCCGAAGGCCCCTCCCCTCACGAGAGGAGCGAGTGATGAGGTTAGCACGTAAAGCATATAGGGGTGTTACCTAATATATAAAGCCAAATATTAAAAATAATATACCAAGCAAGAAGACAGTTCTATAATGTAAATTTTTCAATTTCAACTTTCAATTTCAATGAAGAATCAACAATAATAAAACAAATAACAGTATTTAAGGGTTACAAACGTTCCAAAATTTACAGAACGAATAAACAAAAACATATTTTAAAAAGAACCAGAAAATAGAGCATTCATATTTTCCATAACACAGTGCTTAATAAATCAATAAAAAATATAAAAGCAGAGATTAAAATTGGTTTTAAAACAAATAACAACGCATTCAACCTAATACAAAAGAAATCCTTTCGAAGTTACATAAAAATCGAGAAATATTTGACAAATTCAGAATCGACTAAATTGAATGTTCATACTGCCCGAATAATATTGGATAAACAGGAAGCATTTAAATGCATATTCAAGGAACAAATACAATTGTCGGTAGCGTAGTTGGTTCAATCCGAGCTTCATGTGTTAAAGGTTCTCAGTTCGATCCCAATCAGAGTCAATACATTTTGAGAAGGATCAGTTGATAATCACCGGCTGTTCATTTGTCATTGGGCTATTAATTAATGACTCTTTTTAAGGAATAGTCGGCCTTAGTTTGTAACAATGACTACATGCGCTCATCTACACTCATCACACTCATTCGAAATCCATATTCGCCCATATCTTGACGATTGGCGTCTTATGAACAAATAAAAAAAAATAAAAATAAATACAAGTTCTAAAGTCAAACGACAAAACAATAATGAACTCTCTTTTTTCAAACACTTACTAAAAAATAATCACATCTACACAAATATGAAAACGAACATGAAACATCTAAAAATCTGTTTAAAAAGAAAAAAAAACTAGATTCTCAAGGGGAATTTGACATTTAAAAACACAACCGAGAAAGTTCCAACAATATAATCAACACCACATTGATACAAAAAGGAAACCGAATATTGGAAACAATTATACATATATAAGAAACAACAAACACAACTACCACTATCCACTAAATCACACATTTTCCAATTTGACATACGCTTTCTTTGTAATAGTTAGTTTTTGTTCAATTTCATTTCTTTTGTATCAGTTTAGAAAATTAAACACCTATGAAGTTAGTTGCCAAAACCTGTTGTTGTTAATTTATACAATGTTAAAAGTTTCTCAATTGATATTATATTGTAACTTTATTTTAGGATTAAAATATTTTATACCATCATTATTTCATAGCCTAAACTTATCATTTTTATAAATCCAGTACCAATAACATTATAATACAGTATTTCAGTGCAAAACACTAGTTCTATAGTCCCTTAGTGACATTTACTTAACACTAGTAAACCAACATATGACCTTATCTAATCTAGTTACTATGCATAAAGTCAACTGTCTAACTTATAATAGGTGTTAAAAACAATAAGAAATATTTATAAATAATACTTTCTAAAAATAAATAACTGTACATATGACAATATCTAATAGTAAATTTTACACTAAACTAATAAAACAATAATAATATGATTATTTCCTGATAAATAAATACAACATAACCTAAATATATTCGTCTGTGATGTTAAGTTACCGTAATCCCAAACAATGTGACCAGAAAAAACTCAATATGAAACAAGATTAAATGAGTTAAAATTTCATGTAATTATGGTCTGAGATGCAATGGCAATCTATAATTATGTTAAAATGTAAAAAAATTTTACTTGAAATAAAAAAAATCATATGTCAAAAGGAACCAGAAAATAGAGCATTCGTGTTTCTCACAGACACAATGCTTAGTAAAGCAATAAAAAAATGTGAAATGAAGAGTTCAAAATATATATGTTACTCTGTATATAACACATGATGTAAAATATTATATTATTTAGTAGTAATTACTGAGAAATAAGATTTATTATCATTGGAGCTTGATCTATAATGAAGCTTGGTATTGTATAGTATGTATAGATTGTATAGGATTTTATGACGAGTACAAACTTATTTATGTAACTAAAATAATAAAATGTTTCGAATATTTAAACTTTTAAGCAATAAATGGTATTACAACATATTTAAATCAAATTCACTAAAATTAATATTTTACGTAATTTATATTATTACTAGTAAACACCCAGTGTGTAACTTTTATGTGTTTATTTTACATTCAATTTCCCTTCGTTTGTTTGTAAGAGAGATTAATTTGTTTATAGTGCTATGATAAGGATTTTCATTTCCCTTACTATTACGTTTTATATAAAATAATTAAAAAAGATGCCGAAAGGGATTTGTAGCTTTGAAAAGAGAGGAACATTGCTTCCTCTTTTTTTCCATAAAAGAGTTCTCAAATAATAATTTAGCGTTAGTCCTGACTGTTTAATAAATCAAAATTATATGTCTTTAATATTTTACTCAATCACCCGAACAGATCATTTTAGTAAAACATAGAAATTACAGTATAATATTAAACCTATTGATATTGTACAGTAAGTTATTGAAAACAATTATATTAAAAGGTGATGTTATTCTTGAATAGTTTTATTACAATAACTCAAGGTACATTGACTAGAAGGAATGATATTTTTTAATTTTTAGCTAAGTTCATTTTGCATTACTAAGTTTACTACTACCAGTGCATGTATTATAATAATATGTATTTATGCATATATGTATGTTTATTTTCACTACACTACTATGAGTTCAGCTGTTTTCGTTATGTGTTTACAACCTGCGAAACATCATATTTTCAACAGCTGTCTATTGTTTACTACCGAAAGTAACATTGTTTACAACCGAAAATTTTCCACAGTCAACAACACCTGTTTTTATTCCGTAGTGTAGTGAAAAGTATCATTCAAAACTCGAGTGAAAGTGTTTTGTATGTTCTCGACCAATTCTCGACAAGTCTCGCACTTCAAACATATGGTCTCGAACATGCAAAACCCCACTTTCCACTCTTGTTATGAAATATACTATTTTATATAGCTAAACATTTATGCAATCTTTTTCTTTTTTTAACATAATACTACATTTAAAGCTAACGAAACAGAAACACGATCATTTTATCTTAAAACCTTTTTACTTTTCATGCAGATACAGGTTCCTAATTTTTCAATTGGCGTTTCATTGTCTGAGTCAAGAACAGGACTATTGGTGCCAAAATACCAGCTATCTGTAAACAAATGTTTGGATTTGTATTGTTTGCCTGAAAGAATTTAAAATTAAGTTATTTATAAGAAATCGTTATTGTAAAATACTCCAAGTATTTATTTTCTATTTAATAGGCAGTTATGAAAATTAAACACAGTTTACAAAACAGTGCATTTTGGAGAATTATAACAAATTATATTTTGATTTCTTATTATTATCAAACAAGAAGAATTATTAAATTATTTTTAATAAGCTGCAAAATACTAAAATGTATACTAATTATTACGTTATTTAAATTTAAATTAACGATTTAGTATAAGTAGATTAAAATCAAGTAATGTCAAATAATAAATATCCTGGAGGGTATCTTACCCGAGATACGAGCTTCAAGTTGACGTCAAAAAATCCAGCTGCAGAGAAAATTGCTTTGCGATGGAGTAAGGCCATGGAAAACTCCTCCAGCTGGAAATAAAATTTAAATTTGTTGAACCAGACTTAGGTGTTTATAGTAATTTCTTAAACTAATAGCTTGAATATAAAAAGGAAAGCTCTCCAAATCTATCTAACACATTTTAGAAAAATCAAAAAAAAGAAAATATATACGCAAACTAATGCGTAGATAATAATAATCTCAATATATTACCACTAACATTATACCACATGCTGATTAATATATAAACCACTTTTAAGTTGTATTTCAAAGAAACTCTTTACATAGAGGATAAAATTGCTCCTAAAACGAGTGAAAAAACTCCATTACCAGAAAAACGTTAAAGTGAATCACTGGCCCTTGGGATTATGAATTTTTCAATTACCTCTAAACAAAGTAGTAAGTTTAACTTAAATTAATTAAAAATTACTAGTTCCACCCTTAACGCTCAAAATTCCAGGTCAAAGATCAACCATGCCTCTATAGGCATCAATATATCAATAGGCATAACTACTGTCGTTACTGGACAGATAAAAACCCACATTGTTATGTAGAAACTCATACAGATGTGCCCTTCAAAAAGAAATGTTTGGACAGGAACAGTCGATAACTGTTTGTTTGGTCCATTTGTAATTAATATAAATTTGGATTCTGTGATGTATTGAAAACCGGATTTTGCCTCCACGTTCCAAAATATGTTTCCATGAGAAGCTGAGGACATTTGGTTACAAGATGGAGCACTACAACGCTATGGTCGTAAAGTACAACAATATTTAATTGATGTCTTCCCAAGAAGGTAGATATGCCGAAGCGTTGCTCTCGAATGGCCAGCAAGGCCTTTCGACCATAATCCATTTGACTACCTCTTATGGGGCACATGAAATAGCTGGTGTACCAAACACAGCCAATTGACGTCCATGGATAAACTGAGACGATTTTCAACTTATCTCAGAATACTGCATGCTGTCTCAAATTATTCTTGAATGCTGTCTCAGCTTTAACAAACGGCTAGCTTACTATCAAACAACCGAAGGTGAACAGTTTTAACACCTGCTACATTAAAAAAGGTAAGTGGTTTAAATATTTGTGTTAGTGTTGACTCAGTGTAGATAATTATCATTGTAAATTAGTCCTTTACTCTATTAAATTAAATGTACAGAACTCTAGTTTGCATCATTGGATTTATTTTTTTATTCCCTTAATAATTAGGGATTACAAGACAGGAGTTAGCATTTAAATATCTTAAGTTTCTTATGAAGGGCAAAATTATTAACAACTTGAACAATAAAATAAAAAAATGTGTTATAATAGGTATAGCCAAAGTGCCACATTAATATCTCAGACAATTTCAATTATATCCAGGTGTGTCAGAGCATAAAGCTCGCTCTGTGAACACAACTAAATAAAAAAAAAATTGGTTTTATACTTTTACTTTGTTTCTGTTTGAATATTAGAATAATATAATACGTATATAGTAAATTAAGTCTTGAAAAGAATATTCTAAGTAACCTGTTGAACAACATCGGGGGAGTGTCTGTCTTCGTCCAGCAGGTCATGCACCAGAAGAGCCATCCTTCCTGCCTGGAAACAATTTTCATAATTAAATACAACTAATGTAAATATATATTCTACTTGCAATTTTTGAAAAACGTTAAATGTAAAATATGGTTAGATAAAAAGACTATTCATATAATTTTGTATTTTTCATTTTTATTTGGCTAATAATAAATATTCTGCAGGCTAGATATTAAAACATTGCATACCTGTTTCTGAACCCTTGATGATACTGAGAAAATGACAAATAATTCCGAAATTTTTGCAAAGCAGATTGAGCAATTCCCGAGATACTGAGATAGAGTAAAAGGATACGCCAAACAAAATGGGAGGACGGCTGACAGTGTGATGACTGTGGAGACAGTGTGAACAAAGACTGGGATTGAGAAGACTGAATTGAGTTTCCTTGAAGCGTAGACCAGTTTCAAGTGTGCCTTGTTGAAATTCCTAACTTTCTCTGTAGTTACTGTCCTTGTATCTTCATCCTCATTGACAAACTTGGTCCTGCGCCACTCCCTGACACAGGAAAATTCCCTAAAGCTGACATCAGAAGGTCGGGGCAGGAACACAGGCCAACGATTGTTAAGATCATCAAAGTGCCAGTTAAGGAGATCAAACTTCTCTTCGATCAAGGCCATAAGAACTGTCATTTTACAAACTGTACCTACAGTTACCAAGGACTGAGATATTCCAGCGATAGCCTTATAGTAAACACCCTCAAGCATTAGACCAAAGAACGACAAAACTGATGGCGTGAATAGAGCAATAAGCCAAAGGATTTGTGATTTTCGGGAGGGACTTGGATCCTGTTTTATGTTCAACGCATACAATGACCGTTGGATGGAATCCATGATCCTGCAGAATTTTATCAAGGACTCACTACATGTGAAAGCAGAGAGAATCAGCCATAAATGTTGGATTATAGCTGCTATGAGGCACATATCATAAACGAAAGCAACGATCCCAATATTTGCGTTGTACAATCTAAGAAGTTCAAAAATACAATAGCTGATAAAAGTAGTGCCAAGGAAAATGCCATAGATCTTGTTGGAAGTGGGTATATCAAGTCTCCGCAAGGCTGAAGGACAGACTCCACAAGCCCTAAGGACGACCAACGTAGGTTGTAGGAGACTCACGGTGTCCTGGTCCATGATGGTAGCCACAATAAACTACTGGACAGGACATTATCCAATAACCATTAGGAATGAAGAACATCACAAGGCCCTTGAGGTATATGATAAGCTGTTTAAAGTGGCATGTGAGCAAATAAAACTTTAATACATTAGCATTACACATGATGAGTTGGCCTACTTTATGTCTATCGATTAACACTTCAGAGTCATTGATGGTGATATGATATATCTCTTCATCATGGTATACTTTTACAATGTAAATGTTTTATAAGTTAATTAATTAATTATATATTTATAAAAAGTATATTTTTATATTATTACAGTAAGTTGACTATTGATTTATAACGACAGTAAAGTTTTTAATAAAATAAATTAAAAATGAATTATACAAATATAATCATATTTTACGTCAAAAATTACTTAATCAATGAGGATTATTGTGTGCATAAAATAAGTTAGTGACATATTTGTTATTTGAAATACTTAATTATATATATATATATATATATATATATATATATATATATATATATATATATATATATATATATATTCATTTTAATGATTATTAAAAGAAATCATTAAACACTTATTTTTAGTTTGTTTTCCCTCTTTTATACATAAAATAAATGTCTAACCATGTGTAAAGGGGATTCAATATTTATTTATATGACATTAAATGTGGGTTGGTTGTGCATTGAAATAAATAAATAAAAAGAAACACTAACTCCAATACTTCGCATGCTTATTTAATAGATATTGTGGTACACAAAATTCAAAATCTATTAGACCTAGAGTGTTGGTTTTTGTCTTGTTTTAAAGATTATTATTTGTACTTTCAAATGAGTTTAATGAATATTTTGTAAGTCTAACAGAACATTTTTTCCTAATTTTAATTTTGTATCAAAATTTTAACAATATTTTAGATTTTTAACATTTAAAAACTATTATAATTTAAAATATTAAAAAAGTGTTCCATTCATTTTATGATATCAAAAAAGAGGAACAAAATAAAATAAAAATTATTTGAATACGTCTAATAGTTTTTTTTAAATATGTGCATCGAAATACTATAATACTACATTTTCGGGAAATCACATTTATATTATACGATAAGGTAGTTACTCACAGTGAAATTATCTAGTACATTCCAGGTCCATAGGAGGGCTTGTCTGGGCCTTCTATTAGTTCATACTGGTCCTCTAACCTCTTCTTGGCCATTGTAAGGTTTTTCTACATTTTATTTCTATTTCTTGTATGGCTTTCTCTGCTTTCTTAACTTGGATGTCATCAAACCTTTTCATAGTCCCCACACACTGTTGTCCAGGGCAAATACCTAGCATGTCCAAGATCTCTAGCCTAGCCAATATTCCTGTATTATAGCTAGTTACTGCTTCATAAACCCCCAATTCCAAAGTTTCCTTCATAAAAAGATGTTTTTGGGTATTATGTCCAAATTAAATTATTGAGTGACTCATTTGCATTCTGAGTGCCTTTATGCAGACATCTGTTCAGTAATTCAGGGTCTGATAAGTCTCTAAAAATTGGTTTTATTTGTTGAATGACTATTGAAGGGAGGAGGGTATGTTTGTTATGATCATATGGCTCCATAGTAACAGCAGCTCGTTGGAACTTACACCAGCTGTCGGGACCTTTTGGACATGGCTCATGAGCAGGATTTTCATTACTAGAACACAGATGAAAATAAGTGGCCCAGATTGATATTTTCATGTTGTCTAATCTGTCAGTATTTCTAATAATAGCAAGTCCGTAGTATTCTTGAAATTCACTAATCATTGCTACTGTTAAACGATGCTGACCGCCGATAGTTTTACCTTCCTCTAATTTTGTGTTACCTAAAGTTGATTTTAACTTCTTCAACCTACCACACATTCTTTTTTTTACATGCCCTAAGCACTCTAGCTTTTCAACTTTACACTCTGAACCATAAGGGTTTTGTTTTACAACACTAGGATATGCAGCACTATCACCATCACCCAAATAGAACTTATACCTCATGTCTCTAGTCGTTTCTGACTGGCGAAACATGTCCAAAATAACAGCCACCTCCATACCACCACTGGACCCTGTGAAGTTGGCTGCACAGTTTTTTCTCATTTCATTTTTCAGCCTCTTTTTACACCTACAGTATTTACTGTACACTCTTACATCTAGAACTTTACCTATGTTGGATGCTACTGCTGTCACAACTCCATTTAGAGACGTGTAGTCCCGTCTCTGCCACGACCCATCGAAAATAGCAGTTACATCTCTGTTTTGGTAATTTTCCTCAACACATTCTTCTGCTGCAGTCCTCATTGAATTTTCACAGACTACCTTTGCTGCTGTATGCAATAAAGATCTGTATCGCTTCAGTGAAGGTGGGGTTGGTAAATCCATCACTGCACAGAAGGTTTGTGCTGCCTGTTCGCCTTTACAAATACACCAGAGAGTATACATTGTACGCACATGTATTTAATACTTTCCACTAACTAACTTGTCACTGTTATTACTATAAACTTTATGACTACAACTAGGCTCATTACATTTCACATCAATATTTACACTAGGCCTACCCTGTTACTTGTGTTCAATGATAAAGATGATCCACATTTTACACAAACTGCTTTTTCACTAAGTAATATACTAGGGCTTTTTGAAGTTATACTTCTTTGCGCCCGTTAGACACTTTGGGATGGGATGTTGGTCGAGAAACCGCGTCACGCTGAAAAGTAAGAACAAAATTTTAAGAACTATCGATTAATCGATTGTTAATCGAAGAAATTTAATCGAAGAAATTACTGATAATGATAATATAGGTGTATAATATAATAATGAAGTCACGTATAATATATTGAAGATAAATATATTGAATAATATTGAAAAATGTCTTATATTTCATTTATATATCCTGTCTGTTTGTGTGCGTGAGTGGGTGTATGAGAATGGCCAAAGAAGTATAACTTCCACCGTGTGGTCCGACGCACACCCAATTTTTTTGTATTTTTTATATTTACAATATCATAGCAATCATTTTCTTGTGTACTGTTTTCATAGTGTTTATAATCTACAAAACTTCCTTCAATTATCTTTTTTGATGAGCTGCATATGTTAGAAAAATCATTGATAGGTTCCTCATCTGCACAACTAGAACTAGGAATACTTTCACTCACCTTTGCCTTTTTCTTACCACTAATACTACAAAAAAAAACCTTTTACGCTCATTGAAAGTCTCGGTTCTAGGCATTATAAAATATAACTCTAACAAATAACACAGAAACAAACTGTCCAACAGTAAATAATATTTTAATTCACTTTGCAAAACGTGAACACAACACAATGTATACAAACTTCTTGCAGATGTTCTTTGGCAATGTAAATATTTCAGTTTCACTGTATTCCACACACTGAGGAGGTTAGCCAACTCACAGAATCAAATACCTAGAGGTAAATGTAAAATAAAGTATTATAACAAACCATTATGCAGTGGCTGAGCGTGAGCGCTCTTATATCGCACAAACACCTGACATAGCTTTCTAAAACAGCTGATAAATAATTAAATAATAATCGTACGATTATATAATTGGTATGTAATTAAAGCTAATTAAACATAGAATAAAAACAAAAAATCGAATTTTATATCGTATTTCCCGTCCGACTTCCCTTAAGTTGCTGAATCCAGTAAACAAGCTATATATAAAAATATATTATCTCGTTTATTTAATAAATTCCTATACTGATGGCCAGTTTCACCAACCTTTGTTATCACCCAAACCATGGTTAGTTTGATCGTGGTTAAAATATTTAACCATGGTTAATATGATTGCGTTTCATCATCAACAAAGAAGACCATGCATCTTTGATATGGACAACTCTATTGGTTGACTGTTGGGAGAATAAGCTAACTAGCTATCGACTGTGACGTAAGTTTGTTTACATCGAATAGGTTATGTCAGTTGGAATATTGTAAAATGGTAAAACTTCATGGCCAGTCAGAATGGAGTAAAACAAAACTTATAATACCTTAAATAAAATTATTTTTAAATATTCAGTCGCTTATTATGGTAGAAGTAATGAGAGGAAGAGGCTGAAGTTTTAAACCTGATGAAAAAGCAACAGGCCTACTACTAAACATAACCTACACAATTTTCTAATAAAAAGAGAATGAAAAAAACTGGCTGTAAAGTTTTAAAGGTAGTAGAAAAGTTTCGGAATGTTGTTACTAAAATTGTTAACAGGTGACAATGTCTTTGTCTCCGATCAAAATTTGTTCACGCTCTCTTGCACGAAATTGCTAGTTCTTCGGTTGCAGTCAAAGGGAAATTCATATATTTGGTTATTCTAAGACATTGTCGGCTTGAGAAACTAATTTCACAACCAACTCCTTTGATAATATATACCTTAAAAATAAACTGGTTATCACTTGAAGCTGTTAGTTGAATCGCCTAAAAATGATAGCCTACCCTTTCAGGTGCTATATTTTCTATAAATTTCAATATAGGCTACATTTCTTCAGTTTTAAATTTACTTATTAATTAGTTAAGAATCTGACAAACAATTAACAAAAACTGTTTTGTATACAAAATAAAAATAATAATATTACATTATTATTATTATTATTAATATCTTCTACGTAAAATTTAATGACTTGAAAGTCGAAAGAAGCAGACGATAGTTGTTACTTAACCACGGTTTAAAGTTTGAACTGGACTTCTGACCTCCTTGTAAATTTAACCACGTTTAGCAGGCGTTTAACAGTGATTAACTAAAAACACGCTAACCAAATTTTGTGAAACCAAGCATGAGAATAATTAATTCTAAGACAGTTAATCGCCTCTACAATCCACTACCATAAAACATAAATTTATTACAGTGTTTTATTAATAAACTATTGGACACCCCAGCACGCTTCGCGTATAAACTCCGTCACTCGCTACTCTTTACACTGATTTGACGCCTACAGTATGTTCATTGTCAAATGTTATTCAGTATGTGAAATTATTTGTCTAGTGAACATACTGTAGGTCTTGTAAGGCCAAGATTGATAGTTAAGTGTAACTGTGACACAGACATCAAATCAGTTGTCTGATGAACATACTGTAGGTCTTGTAAGGCTAAGATTGTTAGTTGAGTGTAACTGTGACACAGACGTCAAATCAGTTGTCTGATGAACATACTGTAGGTCTTGTAAGGCTAAGATTGTTTGTTGAGTGTAACTGTGACACAGACGTCAAATCAGTTGTCTAATGAACATACTGTAGGTCTTGTAAGGCTAAGATTGTTAGTTGAGTGTAACTGTGACCAATACGTGAATTCAGTTGTCCAGTGTTATCGTTGTAGGTCTTGTAGCCCTAAGATAGTTGGTAGAGTGTAACTGTGACAGAGACGTGACATCAATTCACTAGTGACATTATGTAGGTCTTGTTAGGCTAAGTTGTTAGAGTATAACTTTTCAGAGAGGTGACATTACTGTAGTTCCTGTAAGGCTAAGTTGGTAGAGTGTAACTGTGAGAAAGACGTGACATCAGTTGCCTAGAGACAACTCTGTTTCTGTCTTGGGAAATACGTGTTGATAACTGCTTTTATACTACCAACTGTGACTTATAAGGGTGGTTTATTCAATTTTACATCTAAATATTTGTTCATTTTTCTTTCAAACACTGAACAAAAGTAATAATTATATATGTTGTAATTAATTAATTTTTATTCATATGGAGTTAAATTCATGGGACTAAAATGGGCAAGAATAAGTACTGTAATTTCCTTTCTGCTTTGAATTATTTCTTATGTGTTTTTAAGTTAATAAATAATTAAGTTTGTAATTAATAGTTCATTTTTTCTGAAAGTTATTTGTTAACATTGGATTTTCCATGATAGGTATATATAATATTTGGAGATTTCTAATACTTCAAGTGTTTAGGAAACAGAAACAACGTTTCAACTGGTATAACAAAATCCGGTCGTCTTCAGGTGTCGTGTGTGTGGTATGCCAATAAAATTCACAATTTGGTTCATCTGCGAGAAAGATTACGATAGCTCTGTGAAGTATCCACTATAACTAGATAGTCCCCACAACAACATGTGGGATTAAATGGACAAACGTATGACTGTCTGTGGAGTAACTAATGGTGGCCACATTAAACTGTATAAACTGTGTTTACAAAAATGTACATTATCACGATTTTTTTATATACATGGTTTTTTCTGTGGCTTTCCTTGTTCTCTTATGACTTAATAATTAAACAGCACCATTGTTTTATTGAAACCCTTTTATGAAAGTTAAAAAACGTCAATTTGTTTTCAAAATATTATTAAAGATTTGTTAAAACTGTAGGTGTATACAATCCTAAAATAAACGCTGCTAAACCATGTGACCTGCACGTCTGAGCCAATAGCAGCCCTTGTATTATGTAGATCACTTGTCACCATTGACATTCAGACTCCAAGTGTCTCGAGGAGGCTGACATAAGATAGCCCTCTATCAAAGGAGCTGTCATCCAACACAGCATAGACCACTTGATTGTCCATATCAATAAAATATTAGTTTTTACGTAGAATTTGTTTCCTGCAAATAATCTTACAAATTTTAAGTAACTGTACGTTCTAAACATTATCATAACCTAAAATGCTGTGTTTTGATAGTAAGTATAAAGTAAAACTAGGAGTTTGCGTGATATTTTTAGAGAAAAAAAATAAAACAATAAATCTTTGACTCCTACCAACTCTATATCAGCATATTGAGGCATTCCACTACTTCATAGTCTTGACCTTGACTTTATTGTGAATGTTAATGCAAATTTAATGAATTTAAAAATAAATTCACATTACTCCCCCAAAAGTATTCCGAGAAAGGTATGATTTAGACGTATGTTTCGTCAGTGTATATAAAAAATTGTTTCTTTTTATTTATTGGACACTACCTTCTAATAATTTTACCTTAAAACATCATTTTAAGGATACTATATATATTATTCTTTAGAATTTTAATAGTAGCCATATTAAATTCTAATGAATTAAAGTTTTATAAAAGAACAAAAAATATATGCTGGATTAAGATTATTAAGATGATGCTTAATAAATTATTAATCAGCATTTAAATATATCCAGGGGAATCCTTTTCCTTGGATATATTATATCATTATGACCTATTCGATATAATATATCCATACATACGTAAAATTCAGATTATCCAATCAAGTACCTGTTCAAGTATCAGGTGTCAAAAAATGGTATGATGTTGCATTTATCCACCCACCCATACACGTACAGTGGTACTGGCCCACCCGCCCGCCCCTACACGTACAGTGGTACTAACCCACCCATCCACCCCTACACGTACAGTGGTACTATATATCCATGTCAAAACTTCTTAACATGTTATGCAGTTGCCAATACTTGAGTTTTTACTGAAAAGCAGTTAACTATGTCCAAAGTTTTTACAAATTGCAGTGTCATTGAAACTCTACTACCCATTCCCAAAACACTGCCAGCTGGAACGACGCCATCCCAAATATTGGCTGCCTGCCTACCTGTATTGACTGCCTGTGTCACGGCTGAAGAACGGCTAACCACCACGACTATAAGAATGTACAGCCTATGTATAGAAATTTTGTAATATAAAGATTACAAAACAGCTGACCCATAATCAGGTGATGATAGTTTTATATTATTTTAGTTGATTTAAAGGAAATTATTTTAAATGTTGATTTGGTATCGGTTTAACTGTTGCAATTGGATGAAGACTTTGTTTTTGAAATTTGTTAATGATGGAGTATCATATGAGGGAGACAAAGGTAGTTGGACATTTGCCATCATTACGTGAAAATTACCAATCACGACGTTTCGATTTAGTAAAATCCAAACCTTTTTCAAGTTCTTAAAACTAAATTACATCTACACAAATATGTTATAAAACTACGTTCTTAAACTAATAAACTTATCTACTTTAATAATTATCTACATTTTTACCTAGATCCTAGAATGGGGTACAACAAAATCAACTTATACTAAATATAAAATGTTAACAGGGTTAAATTAATATAACCAATTAGGCGCTGTCAAGGTCACGATATCAACAAAAAAAAAGTTAAAACACAATTAAAATTAATATTCAAATCAGACTGAAATAAGATTACATTAAATAATCATAAATATATGGTACCTGAAAAACAATATTAATTTAAAATAACATTCAACATGCACAAAAATGATATATATGACTCGGAAGGGCTGAGACTACTATTACAATTTATTACTATTACCTTTTAACCTGAAAAGAGAACAATTATTAGGAATAAAACAATACAATAATCAAATATTATAAAAATGATGAAATCTTACGACCCGCAGTGATGATGGTGTCTAGACGTCCCAGGCACGAAGTGAGGATGATAAAATCCAAATGCAGTGTCTTGCTACTGAAAAAGTCAAAGTAGCATAGAAGTTAGACCCATGTGGGTTCCTTTACTTAAAAACACACTTGATAAAAAGTTCAATACACTCATGACATCATCTAACCAGAATCCTACACCACCTGCACCTACAACAATTAAACACCCCATGAGTCTACGGCCCCGTCCCCGTCCCCGTACCTGAGTCACCGCATTTTTGGCGATCTCGGAGCGTACGTCCCTGACCTCGTCAGTCTGTGTATGGTTGTTGTGAAGTGTAGTGTGTTTGTCTTGTCCCCGTGTTTTATCACCTTGGAGGGAACTTCGTAGACACTGCATTTAGATTTTATCATCCTCACTTCGTGCCTGGGACGTCTAGACGCCATCGTCACTGCGGGTCGTAAGATTTCATCATTTTTGTAATATTTGATTATTGTATTGTTTTATTCCAAATAATTGTTCTCTTTTCAGGTTAAAATGTAATTGTAATAGTAGTCTCAGCCCTTCCGAGTCATATATATAATTTTTGTGCATGTTGAATGTTATTTAATATTGTTTTTCAGGTACCATATATTTATGATTATTTAATGTAATCTTATTTCAGTCTGATTTGAATATTAATTTTAATTGTGATTTAACATTTTTTTGTTGATATCGTGACCTTGACAGCGCCTAATTGGTTATATTAATTTAACCCTGTTAACATTTTATATTTAGTATAAGTTGATTTTGTTGTACCCCATTCTAGGATCTAGGTAAAGATGTAGATAATTATTAAAGTAGATAAGTTTATTAGTTTAAGAACGTAGTCTTATAACATGTTTGTATAGATGTTATTTAGTTTTTAGCACTTGAAAAAGGTTTGGGTTTTACTAAATCCAAACGTCGTGATTGGTAATTTTCACGTAATGATGGCAAATGTCCAACTACCTTTGTCTCCCTCATATGGATGAAGACATTTCAATTAAAATAATACTTTGATATAAAGAATGAAATCGCTCTCAATACTGTGTCTAACATGTAACTCAACAATACAAAATTTTACTACAAGGACAAAGTTAAACCTTAGGACTTATTATCAACAAACAACTGGACTTGATCACATTTTTAAGACAAGCAATCGAGTTTTTGCCATTTAGTATCAAAGTTATGCTGGTAAGACATCTGTATTGCTCCATTTTTTTGCGTTTTGATTAATGGCATGACTACTGAGCAATCCGATGGACTCAAAACTGTTGCAGCAGTTTTGTTTTTAATGTTACACGTAATTTTACACGTCTCTTTTAAAATCAGGTGAACTCAGACCCGTGTATTAATTTATTTATAACTTCACGTTATGAGTGAAGTTAGTGCTCATCAGATACGTAAAGACACCTCTTTTTAATTGTTCTCACTAATATTACTACTATTTTGAACAAATTTTAATAATCACCACCAGTATTGTTGGAATTCACTACCTGATCAGATTCGGTCTGTTAACCCGTCAGTAGGATCATTGTTAGATGACATCTGAGAGAAATAGTCTCACTGAAAAAAAACATGTATCTGTTAGTTAAACTTCTAGAGCTTTCTCAAGTTCTTAGAAGAGTATATGAGACATACGCTTTTGTTGTAAATACCATAATTCATCAGCAGGAAGTGGAAAGGGGGGCTGTGAAAGCACGCCTCGTCAGTGTTTTGTTGCCATCTACACACGATCCTAACCACGTTGCGCTTTATGTTAAACTCCGTCTACGCACAATCGTGTTTTTCTAGTGTTAGTGTATATTATTAGTTTTTATTTGTATTTCTAATAATATATCATAATTATAAACTTCAACGAACCATCTCAAATATGTAAAATATTTTTATTTTCAAAGAAACTATACACATAAATGCATTCTTTTAGCCACTCGTAGACGAAATCCTGGATGATTTCACCTACAGTTTGAGAGGACATATTTACGCCACATAAGTGTGGCAATCGCTCAAGATCCATTTACAAAGTACACACTGGATGCACACAATATAAGTGCAGTTCCTGCTTCATAGCCGAAATTAAATAGAATTCAACATAAAAAAAAATAACATGTTTTCTATTTATATGATTAACAAACTATTGTAATTCACTAAAAAAGCTATTTCCAGAATTTTGCATTATTTAACATCCCTTGGATAGTAAAACAGATGTTCTATATTATATTATAAGAGAACAAATATTATGATGAGGATATTTTTAAAGTAAAAATCAATTAAACTTACTCAATATAACCTTAGTATACATTTAGTTCATATATAAAGTAAGAAAAACTACAATTCAGCAAGTTGAACATATAAAAAAAACAGGGAGTGTCAGATGTTATATGGCAGCTATACACGATCCTATCGCTGAGTTTTAAACGAAAACTTAAAACCTTGCTGGTCACGCATACTCTGTGAGAGAGTTTATTGATTTGCATCTTGTTTAAGAGTCTTGTATATCTAGCTTAAGGTCATTTACGAGTCATCGTATTTATTACAAAACTGTAAACGAATGTATTTGATAATAAAATGCTTAATTCTTATTGACGTTACACAAATGAACGATCCTACTGACGCGTTAATAAGCACGCTCGTTTCGGTCTTGAGATAGAGGCCTTGTCGCTGGGCCTGGGGATTGAGGGATGGTAGAAGTTGGGGCTGAAGTAGGACTGTAACAATTAGAAATACGATCCTCGTCTTCAGATTACCAAGGGAAATAAACCTTTTCTACGTTTTCGTTTATATTCTATGGATTTCCTAGAGGATTTCTATGGATTTATAGATTTTCTATGATTTAGTGTGTCTCAAATAAAAAACACTACATTATTTATACTTTATAGCATTCGTGGTATCAATGACAGTAAATAGCTTTGATCTATTATCTATCATAGATTTATATCTATTAAAGATATAAGTTATTTTCTTCAGAGATGTCTTCAATAAAACGCGCTAAAACTTTTATACTTGATAGTGTTCATGGTATCAATGAAAGTAAAGAACTTTTATCTATTATCTATCATAGATGTATATCTAGTAAAGATATAAGTTATTTTCTACAGGGAAGTCTTCAATAAAACGCGTTAAAACATTTATACTTGATAGCATTAAAGAAAGCTGTATAAAGCCCCCTCGTTATTATCGGTGAAGTGATATCAAGTTTTAGTCTTTATCAAATAACAAGAAATCTTAAACCATCTCCAATCAAGCATAAAATTCTATCGTATATTTTTTGAACACCACCAAGCGTGTGTTTATTAAGAACTGTATACATTTACATACAAAATAATGCTTTCATATAAAAATAGGATTAAGATTTAAAGATAAATAACCAAGAACATGTTCAGTATTATTGATAATTTAAATTTTGGTATAATTTAACAATATTCTTTCAAGAGTTTGTGTTTTACACTTCATTTTTGTTTGATTTTGGACATTTTTCGAATGACTGGTAGTTTATTAAAGTTTTTTAATAATAATTCATTTATCATATATTAAATTATATTTCTTGCACAACTGGTAAAGTTAAAATTACATATTGTTAGTAAACTGATTTAAATAAACACTTATAATTGTACTAAAACTATACCAATACTAAACGTAAGAAACATACATAATTTATTAGTATATGATCAATGGTAAAAATTGTTCGTTTCATAACTTACTCAGGACCATTTCCTTAACTTTAACAATCCTTTGACTAGTGTTACATTAAATATAACGATTGGTTGTTTAAATGTATTAACGTGATTATAACTATTTTAAGAAAACTTCTTACGTGAAAAAATAAAATTTAACTTTACCACTTAAACTATAAGACAGTAAAATAAATGTATAACCAAACAATTTTAATACAAATTTAAATATTTTTATAATAAACGTTAATTTAAAGTAACGCAAATTACTTGGAAATCAAATTATCAACAATATTGAAAAGATTCGTGCTCTGTAACTACCAAACGTATTTAAATATAAGACAATACTCATGTATTTAGTAATCTGTCGTAAGTCAGAAGTAAACGTTTAATAAATTAACAAAACGATAATATTAAAATGTCGCAACACAACTCGATGTTCAGATGAGCTGCAGATTAAGTTGAAGGGTTCGTGTCGTTGGATAATGATTGAAACAAACACCCCTTCAGATGATGATGAAGTGGACTCAATTAAGCTTTGATTAAAGAGTCGTTAACGCCTACTTGTTTTTATCCCAAAGTGTTATCAATTATAATGAGACATGGAATTGATAAAACAAATCACGCAATTTAAATATTTTAGTTTGATTGAACTGCATCTCTGTTAATAATCCATTTTTTAACTTATAGTAGCTTCTATGTTCTTAATAAAATAAATATTGAGATATCTTGTTCACCGTTTAAAAGTGGGTAACGCTAATGATTGTCCAAACTTCGCATAATGGACCAAACTATTTTATTAGTCTTCTATTTTCAATGACAATTAGCTTCTTCTCATATTCCTTTGTCAGTGTCCTCAGGGAGGACTATGGAGTGGTAGATTTTTATCTTGGTTTTCCTAGATAATATCTTAGATTTAAGTAATTTATCCATGGCCCAATAGGTACTAGAGGCTAAAAATAGTCTTCTTCGAATTTCGTTTTCCTCATTTATGTTTTGTGCTAGGGTTATGTCAAGGTATTTGAACTGTTCTAACTTTTTCACCACTTGTCTACTTTAATATTTTGTATTCTATTAATTCCCAGCATTCTGGTTATATGCATACATTTAGTCTTATCCTGGTTTATTTCTAATTCCACCTGTCTGGTTTCTCGAATTTGCACTTTCACTGAATTTCCCAGATATGTTCTACTTTCATCAAGAAGAATGTTGTAGACACATTTACTTTTGATCCAACATAGATCCTAGTATAATATCCAATATAAAATGTTTAATTAAAAATACTGAAAAGTATATCTATTACAAGTATAAGTATATTTTTAAAAAGCAACAAGATAGGTATATGATAGTTTCTGACATAGCAATTTAATAAAATCACCCCACACCCCTACCCCATCTAACTGATCCACTCAATTAATATTAAGTATCCAAAATATCTATGATGCCTTAACTCGAAAATTGGGCTAAACTAGGTGCGTTAAGTTACGTTAATCACACTGTCAAGAATTGTAAGTTGCTTTCATCATCTTTAAAAACATGTGATAATTTTTATATACAATTTCGATGTTGATAGAACATTTGGACATCTGGCCAGCGCAATCCAAAGTTAAAGTAATCAAATAGATAAATTGTGCGTAAACAACATCAAGTAACTCTTAGACCTTTAACTAACATGTTACTAAATTGTCTTAAAAATTGGTTATAAATTGACTACATAGAAATATTGTGATTTTATTGTATTGTTATTATAACATGGCATATTAATGGTTTGTATATCATTTTTTCTGCGTGATAGACTGAATTGTGAATTGTAAGACCTGAAAGGTTCGTATCCTACTTGAGTTCAAGATCGCTATACTTCACTCGTTGAATAAAGTTCCCGTACTTGCCTGAAGGCCTATGTAAACTAGTTAATAACGTTTTTATTGACAAATATATTCAAAACTAATAGATGTTTATTTAAATAACACCATAATTAACATTTTATTTAATTTATTGATGAATATATTATGTATAGTGAGATAATGCAATGGCAGTGGTCAGATTGAACTTTGACAAATTTCATGATAGAAAGGTGTAGGGAAGATATATTTCAAGGTTGTATTTTAGTTTTATAGTATGAATGGAATCATAAACTTTAGTAACATTAAATTTCATTTTTATATTAATCACAAAATTAAAATGTATATAACTGGAGTGTTTTAATCTTTTTATACTATCAAATTATAACCCTTTCAAATACAAAGTGCTATAAGAATTAAATAATGACATTTTTGTTTCGTTTTTGATAATTGCATACATTACTTTTGTGTAGTAATAACACATTGAATACTAGTGCTACTTTCATAGTATCACGCAGTAAATCATTAGTAACTGAAACCTTTTGAAAAATATTTTTGATTATACTTTTAAATACAATACATTCTCACTTTTAAGTAATAATTTACTAGTACAAGAACTATTTAAATGAAAATATTTTTCATAGTGTACTCAGTTACTAGTGTATTACTTTGTAATATTACTTTATGGTATTTATCATATTATTTGGAAATAACATGTAATAAATAATGTTTATGCAGATTACTTAGTATTTAAATGTTTCGTGCTCATAAGTTAAACATTCATCTCTAATATAATAGATGATAAGTTAATTTTAATATTTGTTAATTATTCAGAAATATATTGTTCTTATTTATTTAAATGAATTGTTGTTGTTATGTTTGTTTTAATTAATTTGTTGATTTTTTTAATACTTAGTGTTAAAATTTTTATTATTTGTTATTGATTTACTATAGTTTAAAAAATTGTTTTATAAATACATTTCTATTGATTGTACAGTAATAAGGATTGAATTGATTATGTTTATGTTGATTAAACTCGAAAATACCAGTCTAGAAGAAAGCTTAAAAAAATAGTGCCTGGGCATTTAAAAAGATTCACTTTATATCAAATTTAAATGAGAACTTATTTAAAACACTAAAAAATTGTTTTCTACCTCTACAATAATATGATCTGTACCTAACTATCGATAAACCTAATAGTAGGTGTTTACGTATCTTGAGTAGATAAAGAGAACAGTGACTATAACCATCCCATGGAAGTGTGACAACACGACATTCTCAACGGTAGTCTGTGATTAACTATCGATAAACCTAATAGTAGGTGTTTACGTCTCTTGTGTAGATAAAAAAACAGTGACTATAACTATCCCATGGAAGTGAGATAGTATGACATTCTCAACGGTAGTCTGTGATTAACTATCGATAAACCTAATAGTAGGTGTTTACATCTCTTGAGTAGATAAAGAGAACAGTGACTATAACTATCCCATGGAAGTGAGACAACACGACATTCTCAAAGGTAGTCTGTGATTAACTATCGATAAACCTAATAGTAGGTGTTTACATCTCTTGAGTAGATAAAGAGAACAGTGACTATAACCATCCCATGGAAGTGAGACAACACGACGTTCTCAACGGTAGTCTGTGTTTCTCAAGTAGGTGTTTACATCTCTTGTGTAGATAAAGAGTACAGTGACTATAACCATCCCATGGAAGTGAGACAACACGACATTCTCAACGGTAGTCTGTGATTAACTATCGATAAACCTAATAGTAGGTGTTTACATCTCTTGAGTAGATAAAGAGAACAGTGACTATAACTATCCCATGGAAGTGAGATAGTATGACATTCTCAACGGTAGTCTGCGATTAACTATCTATAAACCTAATAGTAGGTGTTTACGTCTCTTGAGTAGATAAAGAGAACATTGACTATAACGATCCCATGGAAGTGAGACAACACGACATTCTCAACGGTAGTCTGTGATTAACTATCGATAAACCTAATAGTAGGTGTTTACGTTTCTTGAGTAGATAAAGAGAACAGTGGCTATAACCATCCCATGGAAGTGAGACAACACGACATTCTCAACGGTAGCCTGTGATTAACTATCGATAAACATAATAGTAGGAGTTTACGTCTCTTGAGTAGAAAAAGAGAACAGTGACGATAACCATCCCATGGAAGTGAGATAACACGGCATTCTCAACGGTAGTCTGTTATTAACTATCGATAAACCTAATAGTAGGTGTTTACGTCTCTTGAGTATATATAGAGAACAGTGACTATAACCATCCCATGGAAGTGAGATAACACGACATTCTCAACGGTAGTCTGTGATTAACTATCGATAAACCTAATAGTAGGTGTTTACGTTTCTTGAGTAGATAAAGAGAACAGTGACTATAACCATCCCACGGAAGTGAGATAACATGACATTCTCAACGGTAGTCTGTGATTAACTATCGATAATCCTAATAGTAGGTGTTTACGTTTCTTGAGTAGATAAAGAGAACAGTGGCTATAACCATCCCATGGAAGTGAGACTACACGACATTCTCAACGGTAGCCTGTGATTAACTATCGATAAACCTAATAGTAGGTGTTTACGTCTCTTGAGTAGATAAAGAGACCAGTGACTATAACCATCCCAAGGAAGTGAGATAACATGACATTCTCTACGGTAGTCTGTGATTAACTATCGATAAACCTAATAGTAGATGTTTACGTCTCTTGAGTAGATAAAGAGAACAGTGACTATAACCCTCCCAAGGAAGTGAGATAACATGACATTCTCAACGGTAGTCTGTGATTAACTATCGATAATCCTAATATTAGGTGTTTACGTTTCTTGAGTAGATAAAGAGAACAGTGACTATAACCATCCCATGGAAGTGAGATAACATGACATTCTCAACGGTAGTCTGTGATTAACTATCAATAAACCTAATAGTAGGTGTTTACGTCTCTTGAGTAGATAAAGAGACCAGTGACTATAACCATCCCAAGGAAGTGAGATAACATGACATTCTCAACGGTAGTCTGTGATTAACTATCGATAAACCTAATAGTAGGTGTTTACGTCTCTTGTGTAGATAAAGAGAACAGTGACTATAACCCTCCCATGGAAGTGAGATAACATGACATTCTCAACAGTAGTCTGTGATTAACTATCGATAAACCTAATAGTAGGTGTTTACGTCTCTTGTGTAGATAAAGAGAACAGTGACTATAACCCTCCCATGGAAGTGAGATAACACGACATTCTCAACGGTAGTCTGTGATTAACTATCGATAATCCTAATAGTAGGTGTTTACGTTTCTTGAGTAGATAAAGAGAACAGTGACTATAACCATCCCATGGAAGTGAGACAACACGACATTCTCAACGGTAGTCTGTGATTAACTATCGATAATCCTAATAGTAGGTGTTTACTTTTCTTGAGTAGATAAAGAGACCAGTGACTATAACCATTCCATGGAAGTGAGATAACATGACATTCTCAACGGTAGTCTGTGATTAACTATCGATAATCCTAATAGTAGGTGTTTACGTTTCTTGAGTAGATAAAGAGACCAGGGACTATAACCATCCCATGGAAGTGAGATAACATGACATTCTCAACGGTAGTCTGTGATTAACTATCGATAATCCTAATAGTAGGTGTTTACGTTTCTTGAGTAGATAAAGAGACCAGTGACTATAACCATCCCATTGAAGTGAGATAACATGACATTCTCAACGGTAGTCTGTGATTAACTATCGATAAACCTAATAGTAGGTGTTTACGTCTCTTGAGTAGATAAAGAGAACAGTGACTATAACCATCCCATGGAAGTGAGACAACACGACATTCTCAACGGTAGTCTGTGATTAACTATCGATAATCCTAATAGTAGGTGTTTACGTTTCTTGAGTAGATAAAGAGAACAGTGACTATAACCATCCCACGGAAGTGAGATAACACGACATTCTCAACGGTAGTCTGTGATTAACTATCGATAATCCTAATAGTAGGTGTTTACGTTTCTTGAGTAGATAAAGAGAACAGTGGCTATAACCATCCCATGGAAGTGAGACTACACGACATTCTCAACGGTAGCCTGTGATTAACTATCGATAAACCTAATAGTAGGTGTTTACGTCTCTTGAGTAGATAAAGAGACCAGTGACTATAACCATCCCAAGGAAGTGAGATAACATGACATTCTCAACGGTAGTCTGTGATTAACTATCGATAAACCTAATAGTAAGTGTTTACGTCTCTTGAGTAGATAAAAAGAACAGTGACTATAACCATCCCATGGAAGTGAGACAACACGACATTCTCAACGGTAGTCTGTGATTAACTATCAATAAACCTAATAGTAGGTGTTTACGTCTCTTGAGTAGATAAAGAGACCAGTGACTATAACCATCCCAAGGAAGTGAGATAACATGACATTCTCAACGGTAGTCTGTGATTAACTATCGATAAACCTAATAGTAGGTGTTTACGTCTCTTGTGTAGATAAAGAGAACAGTGACTATAACCCTCCCATGGAAGTGAGATAACACGACATTCTCAACGGTAGTCTGTGATTAACTATCGATAATCCTAATAGTAGGTGTTTACGTTTCTTGAGTAGATAAAGAGAACAGTGACTATAACCATCCCATGGAAGTGAGACAACACGACATTCTCAACGGTAGTCTGTGGTTAACTATCGATAATCCTAATAGTAGGTGTTTACGTTTCTTGAGTAGATAAAGAGACCAGTGACTATAACCATTCCATGGAAGTGAGATAACATGACATTCTCAACGGTAGTCTGTGATTAACTATCGATAATCCTAATAGTAGGTGTTTACGTTTCTTGAGTAGATAAAGAGACCAGGGACTATAACCATCCCATGGAAGTGAGATAACATGACATTCTCAACGGTAGTCTGTGATTAACTATCGATAATCCTAATAGTAGGTGTTTACGTTTCTTGAGTAGATAAAGAGACCAGTGACTATAACCATCCCATTGAAGTGAGATAACATGACATTCTCAACGGTAGTCTGTGATTAACTATCGATAAACCTAATAGTAGGTGTTTACGTCTCTTGAGTAGATAAAGAGAACAGTGACTATAACCATCCCATGGAAGTGAGACAACACGACATTCTACACGGTAGTCTGTGATTAACTATCGATAATCCTAATAGTAGGTGTTTACGTTTCTTGAGTAAATAAAGAGAACAGTGACTATAACCATCCCACGGAAGTGAGATAACACGACATTCTCAACGGTAGACTGTGATTAACTATCGATAATCCTAATAGTAGGTGTTTACGTTTCTTGAGTAGATAAAGAGAACAGTGGCTATAACCATCCCATGGAAGTGAGACTACACGACATTCTCAACGGTAGCCTGTGATTAACTATCGATAAACCTAATAGTAGGTGTTTACGTCTCTTGAGTAGATAAAGAGACCAGTGACTATAACCATCCCAAGGAAGTGAGATAACATGACATTCTCAACGGTAGTCTGTGATTAACTATCGATAAACCTAATAGTAAGTGTTTACGTCTCTTGAGTAGATAAAAAGAACAGTGACTATAACCATCCCATGGAAGTGAGACAACTCGACATTCTCAACGGTAGTCTGTGATTAACTATCGATAATCCTAATAGTAGGTGTTTACGTTTCTTAAGTAGATAAAGAGAACAGTGACTATAACCATCCCATGGAAGTGAGACAACACGACATTCTCAACAGTAGTCTGTGATTAACTATCGATAAACCCAATAGTAGGTGTGTACGGCTCTTGAGTAGATAAAGAGACCAGTGACTATAACCCTCCCAAGGAAGTGACATAACATGACATTCTCAACGGTAGTCTGTGATTAACTATCGATAAACCTAATAGTAGATGTTTACGTCTCTTGAGTAGATAAAGAGAACAGTGACTATAACCCTCCCAAGGAAGTGAGATAACATGACATTCTCAACGGTAGTCTGTGATTAACTATCGATAATCCTAATATTAGGTGTTTACGTTTCTTGAGTAGATAAAGAGAACAGTGACTATAACCATCCCATGGAAGTGAGATAACATGACATTCTCAACGGTAGTCTGTGATTAACTATCAATAAACCTAATAGTAGGTGTTTACGTCTCTTGAGTAGATAAAGAGACCAGTGACTATAACCATCCCAAGGAAGTGAGATAACATGACATTCTCAACGGTAGTCTGTGATTAACTATCGATAATCCTAATAATAGGTGTTTACGTTTCTTAAATAGATAAAGAGAACAGTGACTATAACCATCCTATGGAAGTGAGACAACACGACATTCTCAACGGTAGTCTGTGATTAACTATCGATAAACCTAATAGTAGGTGTTTACGTCTCTTGAGTAGATAAAGAGACCAGTGACTATAACCCTCCTAAGGAAGTGAGATAACATGACATTCTCAACGGTAGTTTGTGATTAACTATCGATAAACCTAATAGTAGGTGGTTACGTCTCTTGAGTAGATAAAGAGACCAGTGACTCTAACCCTCCCTAGGAAGTGAGATAACATGACATTCTCAACGGTAGTCTGTGATTAACTATCGATAAACCTAATAGTAGGTGTTTACGTCTCTTGAGTAGATAAAGAGACCAGTGACTATAACTCTCCCAAGGAAGTGAGATAACATGACATTCTCAACGGTAGTCTGTTATTAACTATCGATAAACCTAATAGTAGGTGTTTACGTCTCTTGTGTAGATAAAGAGAACAGTGACTATAACCCTCCCATGGAAGTGAGATAACACGACATTCTCAACGGTAGTCTGTGATTAACTATCGATAAACCTAATAGTAGGTGTTTACGTCTCTTGTGTAGATAAAGAGAACAGTGACTATAACCCTCCCATGGAAGTGAGATAACATGACATTCTCAAAAGTAGTCTGTGATTAACTATCGATAAACCTAATAGTAGGTGTTTACGTCTCTTGTGTAGATAAAGAGAACAGTGACTATAACCCTCCCATGGAAGTGAGATAACACGACATTCTCAACGGTAGTCTGAGATTAACTATCGATAATCCTAATAGTAGGTGTTTACGTTTCTTGAGTAGATAAAGAGAACAGTGACTATAACCATCCCATGGAAGTGAGACAACACGACATTCTCAACGGTAGTCTGTGATTAACTATCGATAATCCTAATAGTAGGTGTTTACGTTTCTTGAGTAGATAAAGAGACCAGTGACTATAACCATTCCATGGAAGTGAGATAACATGACATTCTCAACGGTAGTCTGTGATTAACTATCGATAATCCTAATAGTAGGTGTTTACGTTTCTTGAGTAGATAAAGAGACCAGGGACTATAACCATCCCATGGAAGTGAGATACCATGACATTCTCAACGGTAGTCTGTGATTAACTATCGATAATCCTAATAGTAGGTGTTTACGTTTCTTGAGTAGATAAAGAGACCAGTGACTATAACCATCCCATTGAAGTGAGATAACATGACATTCTCAACGGTAGTCTGTGATTAACTATCGATAATCCTAATAGTAGGTGTTTACGTTTCTTGAGTAGATAAAGAGAACAGTGACTATAACCCTCCCATGGAAGTGAGATAACACGACATTCTCAACGGTAGTCTGTGATTAACTATCGATAATCCTAATAGTAGGTGTTTACGGTTCTTGAGTAGATAAAGAGACCAGTGACTATAACCATCCCATGGAAGTGAGATAACATGACATTCTCAACGGTAGTCTGTAATTAACTATCGATAATCCTAATAGTAGGTGTTTATGTTTCTTGTGTAGATAAAGAGAACAGTGACTATAACCCTCCCATGGAAGTTAGATAACATGACATTCTCAACGGTAGTCTGTGATTAACTATCGATAATCCTAATAGTAGGTGTTTACGTTTCTTGAGTAGATAAAGAGACCAGTGACTATAACCATCCCATGGAAGTGAGATAACATGACATTCTCAACGGTAGTCTGTGATTAACTATCGATAATCCTAATAGTAGGTGTTTACGTATCTTGAGTAGATAAAGAGAACAGTGACTATAACCATCCCATGGAAGTGAGACAACACGACATTCTCAACGGTAGTCTGTGATTAACTATCGATAATCCTAATAGTAGGTGTTTACGTTTCTTGAGTAGATAAAGAGAACAGTGACTATAACCCTCTCAAGGAAGTGAGATAACACGGCATTCTCAACGGTAGTCTGTGATTAACTATCGATAATCCTAATATTAGGTGTTTACGTTTCTTGAGTAGATAAAGAGAACAGTGACTATAACCATCCCATGGAAGTGAGACAACACGACATTCTCATCGGTAGTCTGTGATTAACTATCGATAATCCTAATAGTAGGTGTTTACGTCTCTTGTGTAGATAAAGAGACCAGTGACTATAACCATCCCATGGAAGTGAGATAACATGACATTCTCAACGGTAGTCTGTGATTAACTATCGATAAACCTAATAGTAGGTGTTTACGTCTCTTGAGTAGATAAAGAGAACAGTGACTATAACCATCCCATGGATGTGAGATAACACGACATTCTCAACGGTAGTCTGTGATTAACTATCGATAAACCTAATAGTAGGTGTTTACGTCTCTTGAGTAGATAAAGAGAACAGTGACTATAACCCTCTCAAGGAAGTGAGATAACACGACATTCTCAACGGTAGTCTGTTATTAACTATCGATAATCCTAATAGTAGGTGTTTACGTCTCTTGAGTAGATAAAGAGAACAGTAACTATAACCCTCTCAAGGAAGTGAGATAACACGACATTCTCAACGGTAGTCTGTTATTAACTATCGATAATTCTAATAGTAGGTGTTTACGTCTCTTGAGTAGATAAAGAGAACAATGTCTATAACCCTCTCAAGGAAGTGAGATAACACGACATTCTCAACGGTAGTCTGTGATTAACCATTGATAAACCTAATAGTAGGTGTTTACGTCTCTTGAGTAGATAAAGAAAACAGTGACTATAACCCTCTCAAGGAAGTGAGATAACACGACATTCTCAACGGTAGTCTGTGATTAACTATCGATAAACCTTATAGTAGGTGTTTACGTCTCTTGAGTAGATAAAGAGAACAGTGACTATAACCCTCCCATGGAAGTGAGATAACACGACATTCTCAACGGTAGTCTGTGATTAACTATCGATAATCCTAATAGTAGGTGTTTACGTTTCTTGTGTAGATAAAGAGAACAGTGACTATAACCCTCCCATGGAAGTGAGATAACATGACATTCTCAACGGTAGTCTGTGATTAACTATCGATAAACCTAATAGTAGGTGTTTACGTTTCTTGAGTAGATAAAGAGAACAGTGACTATAACCCTCCCGTGGAAGTGAGATAACACGACATTCTCAACGGTAGTCTGTGATTAACTATCGATAATCCTAATAGTAGGTGTTTACGTTTCTTGAGTAGATAAAGAGACCAGTGACTATAACTATCCCATGGAAGTGAGATAACATGACATTCTCAACGGTAGTCTGTGATTAACTATCGATAATCCTAATAGTAGGTGTTTATGTTTCTTGTGTAGATAAAGAGAACAGTGACTATAACCCTCCCATGGAAGTGAGATAACATGACATTCTCAACGGTAGTCTGTGATTAACTATCGATAATCCTAATAGTAGGTGTTTACGTTTCTTGAGTAGATAAAGAGACCAGTGACTATAACCATCACATGGAAGTGAGATAACATGACATTCTCAACGGTAGTCTGTGATTAACTATCGATAATCCTAATAGTAGGTGTTTACGTATCTTGAGTAGATAAAGAGAACAGTGACTATAACCATCCCATGGAAGTGAGACAACACGACATTCTCAACGGTAGTCTGTGATTAACTATCGATAATCCTAATAGTAGGTGTTTACGTCTCTTGAGTAGATAAAGAGAAAAGTGACTATAACCCTCTCAAGGAAGTGAGATAACACGAACTTCTCAACGGTAGTCTGTGATTAACTATCGATAAACCTAATACTAGGTGTCTCTTGAGTAGATAAAGAGAACAGTAACTATAACCCTCCCATGGATGTGAGATAACACGACATTCTCAACGGTAGTCTGTGATTAACTATCGATAAACCTAATAGTAGGTGTTTACGTCTCTTGAGTAGATAAAGAGAACAGTGACTATAACCCTCTCAAGGAAGTGAGATAACACGACATTTTCAACGGTAGTCTGTGATTAACTATCGATAAACCTAATAGTAGGTGTTTACGTCTCTTGAGTAGATAAAGAGACCAGTGACTTTAACCCTCCCAAGGAAGTGAGATAACACGACATTCTCAACGGTAGTCTGTGATTAACTATCGATAAACCTAATAGTAGGTGTTTACGTCTCTTGAGTAGATAAAGAGACCAGTGACTATAACCCTCCCATGGAAGTGAGATAACACGACATTCTCAACGGTAGTCTGTGATTAACTATCGATAATCCTAATAGTAGGTGTTTACGTCTCTTGAGTAGATAAAGAGAACAGTGACTATAACCCTCTCAAGGAAGTGAGATAACACGACATTTTCAACGGTAGTCTGTGATTAACTATCGATAAACCTAATAGTAGGTGTTTACGTCTCTTGAGTAGATAAAGAGACCAGTGACTATAACCCTCCCAAGGAAATGAGATAACACGACATTCTCAACGGTAGTCTGTGATTAACTATCGATAATCCTAATAGTAGGTGTTTACGTCTCTTGAGTAGATAAAGAGAACAGTGACTATAACCCTCCCATGGAAGTGAGATAACACGACATGCTCAACGGTAGTCTGTGATTAACTATCGATAAACCTAATAGTAGGTGTTTACGTATCTTGAGTAGATAAAGAGACCAGTGACTATAACCCTCCCATGGCAGTGAGATAACACGACATTCTCAACGGTAGTCTGTGATTAACTATCGATAAACCTAATTGAACCTTTGAACTAGGCTGGCTTATTGTTTTGACATTTGCTGGAGATAGCCCTAAAAGCAATTTGATGATAAACCATTTGACACATGTCTTTGATTTATTGGAATAAGTACATTTAGCCAAGTTTAACTTGCACAAAACATCAGCACGTAATAGCACTCGTGTATTTGTAAAGGTGTGTAATTCCAATATTTTCATTATTGGAGATAATTGTGATTCTCGATTCTGCCTAACAAATAAGTTTTTATTTTTAAGTAGTTTAATTTATTATATGGAGAGTTTTTGTCTTTATGAGCCTAGTTTTATAAAATACGACTACTATAATAGGTGGGTGGGTGGGTCAGTAGAACTGAACGTTTATGTGTGGACGAGTGGTCAATACTACAGTTCCTGTATGGGTTGACGTGTGATTCAATGGGTGCGCGGGTGGTTAAATACGCCGTTTCGTGGGTGATCATGTGGGTGGTTGGGGCAATACCATGGTGCACATATGGAACTTTAGGTGGGTCAATATCCCTGTACGTGTTGGTGAGTGGATGGTTACCACTGTACGGGTATGAGAGGATTGGTGGGTCAATAACCCCTTACTTGTATGAGAGAGTGGGTAGGTCAATACCAATTTACTTGTATGAGAGAGTGGGTAGGTCCAATACCACTGTACGTGTATGAGAGTGGGTAGGTCCAATACCACTGTACGTGTATGAGAGTGGGTAGGTCAATACCACTGTACATGTATGAGAGAGTGGGTAGGTCCAATACCAATGTACTTGTATGAGAGAGTGGGTAGGTCAATACCACTGTACGTGTATGAGAGAGTGGGTAGGTCAGTACCAATGTACTTGTATGAGTATTAACAAGGTAGAGTTAGGATATTTAATTCTTTGAACACATATCTGCACGACTCTCAGTTTCTTTTAAATATATATATATAATTCTAATTGCCTTTTTCTGAAAACGGAACAATCTAACGAACAAAGAGCTGGCACAGCCCCCCCCCCCTACATCACAATTCTGTAGGAAAGGTGGGAGTAGATAAGGTCGTAATACGCTATGATTAGCAGCTGTATTGGACAGCATTTCTAAAGGTGTGTTAAGATATATATGTCTGAGGACACCCTTAAGCAGACATGACTTGCATGTTCCTTCCAGGTCAACCCTCTCTCGAGGAGTATTCCTAGGAATTTTACTGAACTTACTGCCTCAATGGGTGAGTCGTCTATCAGTACAGGAATACTGATTTCGGACTCATTTGGTCGCAAGCAAAAGTGAATGCATTTAGATTCCAAGGAGTTTGTTTCCAGATTTAGTTCACAAAAACTTTGAATGCATTCATTTAGTTCGACAAAAATTTGTATTTCTAGCGTTTCCAAATTTTTTGAGCTGAAACTGAGAGTTGTGTCGTCAGCATACTGGACCAAGCGCCCTTGATGCAGTGATGACTCTATGTCATTGACATAAATGAGAAATACAAGTTGGCTCAGAACTGATCCCTGGGAGACCCCGAATCTTAAGTTTACGCTGTCCGATATTTGATTGGAAATTTGAACTACTTGTGTACTGTTCCTGAGATACAACCCCAGCCATTGCAAGGCCAGATCTCGGATACCACATTGATTCTCCCATTCTAAAAGAGTTGTGTGATCAACGCAGTCAAAGGCCTTGAAGAGATCAAGAAACACACCAAGTGTGGGTCTTTGACCCTCTAAACCCTCAACAATCGTGTCAGTTAGACTCTCGACCACGTCTGTGTTGTTCTTCCACTTCTGAATCCGAATTTTGTTTCAGAAGGCAGGTTTTTATCCTCAAGGAATTGTGCCAAGTGGTCGAGGTAGGGTTTTTAAAAGATTTTACTAATATGGGCAAAATTTTAATTGGTCGGTATTTATTGGTATCGCTGGGATTGTCCTTTTTAAAGATTGGTATAATCTTAGCCTTTTTCATTGATTGAGGAACTCTCTATACCCAAACGACATGTTGGCTAATACTGGCAATGGGTGCAGAAGAAGGTGTGGAGCAATTTTTTTGCAACACGTCGATTCTTTGCAAGTCATTGGACCGCTTCGGTGGCAGCTTTCTTATAACACTGGCTATCTCCTCCCTCACTACGGGAGTCAACATCAAGGAATCAACCGGCTGACGACTGTCATGATCAGCATTGTACCAATAGTTGGACTCGTTACCTTTGAGAAACATCTGTTAAATACAGTAAGTTAGCTACTGAAAGAGGATCACTGGCAGCCTCACCATTTGATTCTATCTCAATAGTTTGGTTGGCTTTCTGTAAAGTTTTATTTTCGTTAATTATTAAGAAAAATTCTTTGAGTTTAAAGAGTTTTTTAATATCATAGGCTTTTGCAGCTTTTAACACCTTCCGATACGTTGCCTTATACTTTCGGTAAAACGCCTTTAACTCGATATTATTTTTGGTAACATCAACATCGGAGTAAAACTTCAAAAGTTCTCTAGATACCAAGATACCAGGTGTTATCAGTTTTATTTCTTTTGTATTTGGTATTTTTTGTTTTGTTTTAAATGGACAATATAAGTCTAGGTAAAATGTTATTAAACTGTCAAAATGCCAAATTTTGATTGAAATGTTCCAGGTTGATTTAAAAAGTCCCATTCCTCTTTTTCTAAGTTATTCATTAAAAGCTTTATATTTTGGGGTCGAGTGTTCCTTTGTTTGGTACTAACTGGTGGTATCTGTTTGGGTGTGCTTCCATGAATGATTAAATGTAATTGTTTATATGTAGTGTAGATTTAAAACAGTCTGATATTTTGTACAACAGATGGCAAGACCAACACCTTATCAGTCCCTTTTGAGGTACATAACTCACTGAGAATTACCTCCTGGTGGTCGGATATAGCCATGTTGATTACTGTCACGCTGACCCCCGTCATAATGTCTATGACGTTAGCAATAGCAGTTTCTGAGGTGGCTGTGACTCGAGTGGGCGAGTTTACACTCCAGGCAAGGCCAAAAGAAGTGAGAGTTTGAGCAAATTGACGAGTCCTCCAGATATAATACCTCTTGAACAGTTATAGTTCAATACCACTGTTCGTGTATGGGTGGGCGGGTGGGTCAATACCACTGTACTTGTATGGGTAGGCGGGTGGGTCAATACCACTGTTCGTGTATGGGTGGGCGGGTGGGTCAATACCACTGTTTGTGTATGGGTGGGCGGGTGGGTCAATACCACTGTTCGTGTATGGGTGGGCAGGTGGGTCAATACCACTGTTAGTGTGTGGGTGGGCGGGTGGGTCAATACCACTGTTCGTGTATGGGTGGGCGGGTGGGTCAATACCACTGTACTTGTATGGGTAGGAGGGTTGTTCAATACCACTGCACTTGTATGGGTGGGAGGGTTGTTCAATACCACTGTACTTGTATAGGTGGGAGGGTTGTTCAATACCACTGTACTTGTATGGGTGGGAGGGTTGTTCAATACCACTGTACTTGTATGGGTAGGAGGGTTGTTCAATACCACTGTACTGGTATGGGTGGGAGGGTTGTTCAATACCACTGTTTGTGTATGGGTGGGCGGGTGGGTCAATACCACTGTACTTGTATGGGTAGGCGGGTGGGTCAATACCACTGTTTGTGTATGGGTGGGCGGGTTGGTCAATACCACTTTGTGTATGGGTGGGCGGGTGGTTAAATACCACTGTTTGTGTATGGGTGGGCGGATGGGTCAATACCACTGTACTTGTCTGGGTGGGCGGGTGGGTCAATACCACTGTACTTGTATGGGTAGGCGGGTGGGTCAATACCACTGTTCGTGTATGGGTAGGCGGGTGTGTCAATTTGTTGTACTTTTATTTGTTTATTTTATTGTTTATTTGTCTATCGGACTACGAGAGTAAAGACCCTCCCACCTTGTGAAAACTCGATTGAGTGTTAACTGAATATTAAATCATACCATTTATATCTTCTCTCTCAAAAGCTTTAAGCTAGAAAGTCCACCTTTTCTGACACTTTACATTCTCATAAAACGATTGTAAGTATCGTTGTATCATAAATTTAGGCTTAATGTTTCACCATTTTTTATTTTTCACAATATACTACAATTGGATTTATTGTTTGTCTTATTGTGTGATGTTGTAAAATAGTTTTTCATTTATTTCCTTTAGGTTTTCGATACATTAACATTATTCAACTGAAATAATTGCTTATTTTAATTTTTGATAATGTGATAGTTCAGAAGAGAAATGTATAAAATATTTTTAAAACACTTTTAAAAAGCCGGCTGATATTGTCGTTAAAGGTAGAAATAGACTAACTTTTTATCTACAGCCTAATGTTACTCGAGGGAGCCACGTACGTACACAATGTGAGGGGAGGTATTTTAATATTGCTACAACTGTGTGTTTTATGGCGTCATTATCCCTACCATTATACAAACTGACTGCGTTACAAACATCATTACTCCTAACATGTAAACCTTAGGATGAAAACACCAACTTGCTCTTTCCTGATGATTCAAATTTATGTTTTATGGTACTTGCCATTTAGAATCACCCTTCTCATATGAATTTTTTTTTTTTTTTTTTTTTTTTTTTTTGCTTTTAGGTAATTATGTCTTTTAATCACAAAAGGATTTTTTAATTGGCTTAATTTGAATGATTTTTTTTTTTTAATAACTGAAAAACACTTTTGTATGTTTTAATTCGTAACTAATATCCAACTGTTAGCCACTGGACGGACGGCGAGAAGGCCGTCTCGGAGACCAAGCAACTGAATTCAAAGCAAATATCGACTTTTGTTGAAAAAGATGTTAGGTTAGATTTCTGAAAATTGTATTCATGGTGGCAACCGTACTATTTTTCTCGAAATTAATTCCTGTTCAGCGTACAAATACATTAATTGAAAACTGTTTTTCAAAAATAACTATTGTAAAAAACAGTTTTCCACGCAATAAAATTATCTTTTATAATAATCTAATTCAATTTTTGAAACCGTAAATTCTCAATTTTTTGTGTAAGTTAAACCTGCGCACTTAACAAAATATGTAAAAATGAATATTATATTCTAAATAAAATATTAACGTTACGTATTTTATTTAAAATAAACGTTTTTAATTTATTACATCTTGTTAAATTATAGACCTTTTCAAACGCTTGCTAGAGAAATACTTGAATGAAATGTGACAGAAATAGTTTTAAAAATGTAATACGAGTGATTACACAGATTGGAGGGTATGCCTCTAAACCGCTGATCACTTGGGTACGCCAACCCAAGTTGATCACTGGCCTTAGATCTCCTATTTGTGTAATGAAAGGTCACAAAGGATCTGATTGGCTGGAATCGGGATACTTATTATTTTCTTTATTTTAGCTCTTTGAGAAAAAATATTTTAAAACACTTTCTTAGTAAGAATTTAGAGCCTATAAATAATATGTGTGCTAAGTTCCATGGTTCACAGCATTATACATTTTGAAAAACTATGGTCAGTCAATCCATAATATTTAGTTTGTATACTGGGTGTTCAGTAAAACTGTTTCGATAATTTGGGATGTTATTATACATATAAAAATTAACATAAAACTTCACATGAAGGTACTGTATGTCCTAAAACCTTTAGTTTCCCGTCTATCTGTCTTCATGCATTTTTCAATAAAAAATCACAACTTTGGATCCACTGAAGGTAAAATTTTGAAACTTTATTATTGTACTAGCCTATAGCAGTTCTATTGATGCTTTTTTTTAGTATAAAAAAATAATCTTTACCCGTTTCAAAATGGTGGATGTTTAATTTTTTCTAACTGAAATATCTAAAAACTTACTAATTTAACTAACAAAATGCAAGAATAATATGTTTTAGTAAATCTTACTAAAATATTCACTGTGTTTTTTTTCAACAAAAACGGATAAAAACAGTTGAGTTATGCTGCAAAACGTAAAACAATATTTTACAACATTAACGTAAAGGTAGTGTGGTTTTAAATATGTGTATACTTTGAACAGCTGATTTCATGTCAATCTGCAATTTCATACGAACATCTGTTTATTTATGCTATTACTATTAGGTTTGGTTTCCATCGTTCGCATTATTCATTAGTAAAAAAGAACACTGTCATGTACACGTTTTTTGTAAAAAAAAATAAAGTTTTATAAAAAAAAATAAGTTAGTATTTATAACTTATTATCTTATGACAGTTCTTTTTTATTATTTTCATAGTTTCCTTTTATTAACAACTAATGGCAGATAATGTAATGTACAACTTACATTACGTTATCTGGCCAACTCAGGCATATATGTAATGTAGTAGTACTCAAGCGAGTAAACTGTATCAGGAACGTATTAAAAATCGTATTATACCTGGTCATTAAACTTTTACAAAGGTCCATCAAAGACTTGCTAGCTTAGAGACAGAAAGATTTAATCACCAAAGAAAAGGTAACTGAGGCCGACCGGTTTCAGTAAGAACTCCTGAATCGGAATGGAAACCAAGCCTAATATTAATAGCTTAAATAAACAGCTGTTCATATGAAATAGCAGATTGACATGAAATCAGCTGTTCAAAGTATACACATATTTAAAACCGTAGTAGCCTTTTGTTAATGCTGTAAAACATTGTTCTACGTTTTGCAGCATAATTCGGCTGTTGGAAACAAACACTATGAATATTATAATAAGATTTAATAAACACCAGTATTCTTGAATTTTGTTTGTAAAATTAGTCAGCTTTCAGATATTTTAATTAGAAAAAATTAATCGTCAGTATTAGGGATATGTTCCTTTTGCAACGCCCGATGATGAGTTTTTCGCCCCATGATGAGTCGGCTAGGTCAGTTTTTTTAATGAGGTTCTAATGACCTTAACGATTCTTTAACTACCTTAATTGATTTTTAATTGACCTTAATTGATTTTTAATTGACCTTAATTGATTTTTAATTGACCTTAATTGATTTAAATTGACCCTAATTGATTTTTAAGTGACCCTAATTGATTTTTAATTGACCTTAACGAGTTTTTAATGAGGTTCTAATGACCTTAATGAGTTTTTAATGACCTTAACAGTAGTGAAATAGTGAAGGTATGATAGGATTTCTGCGCCAAATCGATTACCAGCCCTTCCCCCTTCCCCCTCTCCCCTCCCCCCCTCACCCCTATACCGTTGGAGGTGGCCGCTGCAATCAAAATCAATCAAAATCAAATCAAAGTCAATCAAAATCAAATCAAAGTCAATCAAAATCAAATCAAAACCCATTAAAAATCGATTAAGGTAAATCAAAATCGAATCAAAGTAAATCTAAATCAAAAGGGCCTCGACGATTGCCGAAGGTTCCCGACAATCTCCGGAAACCCCCGAAGGTATTCTCCGAAACAATCAATACATTTCCCGTAAAAAGTGGTTTTTTGCTTATATCTCGAAAACGGTTCGTCCTAGAGCCTTGGAAATTTTTTTCGACCCCCGAAAGTCTTTTGGACCCACCTGTATACACCATTTCCGACCTACCTATAACAAAATTTTTCCAAAAATAACACCTTTGAACTTATCTTTACCCCCACCACTTTGGATCTAGTTTCGTTATTTACCGTCCGATTTCACTCAAATTTGGTACACGTGTACAGATACGCATGCCATACAATATAAACCGTTTGTATTATGTATATGTCGTCTCTGGACTTATCTTTACCCCCAACACTCCGGATCTAGTTTCGTTATTTACCATCCGATTTCGCTCAAATTTGGTACACGTGTACAGATACGCATGCAATACAATATAGCTAGGCTAAAAGTGCATTTTATATAGTATAACAAGGCTAATAGTGTATTTTATAGTACAAAAAGGAATTTGAGGGAAATTTGGGAATTTGAGGGAAATTTTGGGAGGGAAAATTCCCAACAAGTTGGCAGGACTAGGGGCCGCCATCTTGGATCCGGGACATATATATTACGAAGATTTCAGGACAATCCTCATTCAGTCTCAGACTTTTGAACGAGACACATCTAGCAGCTCCGCTATTTACAACGTACGTATAAATTCATTTCCAGATCATCATCATGAACCCCAACCAGATTGCATGCCCTAGATGCAGCAAGACTATGTCTAAGGCAAACATAGCTCGCCACCTCAAGAGCTGCACCGGGCCTACAACAACCCAGGAGCCTCAACGTCCCTGTCCGGCTTGCGGAGTCATGATAACTATCTCCCACCACAGACGCCACCTCAAGAAGTGTAGCCCCGCTCACCTGAAGAGGAAAGCCGACGAGCCAGCCCCCTCCACTTCCAAGGTTGCTCGTTTTGAGGACGACCCCCAACCGTCAACCAGCACTTCCATCATTGATACCGTCCACTCAACCATCGTATCGGCATACAATACGGCCAAGGGAGCAGTAGATCATCTGATTGGAGGAAAGCAGCTCCGTATCGAAGAGATCGAGAAGGCGTTCCGGGGCAGGATGAAGACCTACTCCGTCGTCAATCGGCCCGGCATTAAGGATCCAGCTGGATTCCTCCAACAAGCCAGAGAGCTAATCACGGCAAAGATTGCAGAAAACTTGCATGCAGAGAACATCAAGACGCAATTAGTTTTCATCGCCGAGTATAAGAAGCCAGTAGGCGATAACGATGAGAGGAAGGAGATGAACTTCAAGACTAAGAACGCCATCATCCTTCCCACCACCAACATTGTGAACTATCTGGAGGACGCCGAGGGGAAGCTTCTAAAGGAAATGGACGAGTTCTACGCCAAGGGATCCGGGTGGACCCTTAGCAAGATCATCTCCCTGGAACTGAGAATCAACAACTACAAGCCTCTTCGTGGATCAACATACTGTGAACTACCAAAGAAAATTGCAGCTAAACACGCCGTGCTCAATATCAATAACAACGACAACAAGTGTTTCCTGTGGTCTGTGCTAGCCGCACTTCACCCTATTCACCGAAAAGACCAACCTCATCGGGTTCAACACTATCTACCCTATGAGCACACCTTTGACCAATTCCTTCAAGGCATCACATTCCCCATCAGCCTCGACCACGTCAAGTTATTTAAGAAGAGGTCTGGGATCTCCATCAATGTCTACGCCTACGATGAAAAGTTCGTAGTGTACCCGCTGCTGGTCACGGATAGGGAGCAGCAGAAACACATCGACCTGCTATATATAAAGGACAAGAACAACGCCCACTATTGCCTAATTCGAGATCTCGCCAGATTAGCTGGCCGGCAAATTACAAAAAAACCATAAAAGAACATGGATATGCCGTAGGTGTCTACAGCACTATGGAAGAGAAGATCTGCTAGCCTCACACATGGAATACTGCAACGACCAAGAAGCTGTTAGGATTGAAATGCCTAAACAGGGCAGCAAAATCAAGTTCGAGGAAGGGAATAGAACGATGAGAGTACCCTTCGCTGGATACGCCGACTTCGAATGCATGCTGACCGCCATTGAGACGGAGGAGGATGAAAGGATGGACGAGGATGGAGCAGCAAAATCATATACCAAGCAGTATCAGAAGCATGAGGCTGTAAGTTTCTGCTACTATATTGTCTACGCTGATGATCACTATGGAGAACCTGTGAAATACTTTGGATCCGATGCAGCACAAGTTTTTGTCGAGAGTCTGTTCAGATAGTCGAAGAAAATTGCTCACCTGTAATCTTCTGCAGCAGCCAAACCGATGGACCTAACCCCAGAAGATCTCACTACCATCGTCAACTCTACAATCTGCCATATTTGCGAGAAGCCTTTTACTGACCCGGAAGACTACAAAGTCAGAGACCACGACCATCTTACTGGAAAATTCAGAGGCATCGCTCACAACACCTGCAATCTCAAGTTCCGCAAACCTAATTTCATTCCAATCATCATCCACAACTTGAGCGGCTATGACACACATCTTTTCATAAAAATGTTCGGACTCAATGACGAAACTATTAGCGTCATCCCCAATAATGAGGAGCGATACATTTCCTACACCGTAGAGATTGAGGGAGGAGTAAAACTACGGTTCCTTGATTCTTGCCGCTTTATGATGTCCAGCCTCGACTCACTGGCGAAGAACTTAACGACACCACAATTCCGCGAAACATCAAAATTCTACTCTGGAGAGAAACTACAACTACTCATCAAGAAGGGTATCTACCCCTACGACCATATGGACTCCTTGGAAAAATATCAGCTCACCAGCCTACCAGAAAAGAAGGACTTTTACAACAGGCTAAACAAGACGGATATCACAGATGCAGAACACGAACACGCTCAGACAGTATGGAACACATTCAAAATCTCCAACATGGAAGAATACACTCTCCTGTACAACCAGACGGACGTTCTGCTTTTGGCGGACATTATGGAGAACTTTAGAGACGTTTGTATGAACACCTACAAGCTCGACCCGGCATGGTATTTCACCGCTCCCGGACTGGCATGGAGTGCAATGCTTAAAACTACGAGAGTTGAACTGGATCTGTTGACTGACAATGAAATGCGGCTGATGATCGCCCGAGGTATTCGAGGAGGAATATCCCAGTGTTCCAACCGTTATGCAAAGGCAAACAACCCCTATATGGAGGATTATGACATGGACAGGCCTACTACTTACCTCACATATCTCGACGCCAACAACTTATATGGATGGGCTATGAGCCAGCCTATGCCTTATGCAGACTTTCTATGGGTGCATGATCCTGAAAACATTGACATCATGAGCATACCGGATGACGCTCCTAGAGGCTACATCTTCGAAGTGGATCTAGAGTACCCTCGAGAGCTCCACGACACCCATTCGGACCGGACTATCCATTGGCACCAGAGCAGCGCATTCCTCCAGGCTCCAAGAACATGAAACTACTACTCACTCTCTTCAACAAGGAGAAATATGTTATTCACTACCGAAACCTAAAACAGTACATCTCCCTTGGCATGCGGGTGAAGAAAATCCATAGAGCTGTCAGCTTTATGCAAAGTATTTGGCTAAAGGCTTACATCGATTTAAACACCAACATGAGAATCAGAGCAACAAACCAATTTGAGAAAGACTTTTATAAGCTGATGAACAACTCAGTCTTTGGTAAAACCATGGAAAACATACTAAACAGAGTGGATATCCGCCTTGCCACCAAGGAAACACAAGCTGATAAGTGGATGGCGCAACCTAATTTCAAGAGCCGTACCATATTCACAGAACACCTAGCTGCAGTTCATATGAGTAAGACACGTCTGTTGTTCAATAAAGCTATATACGTAGGTATGAGCATCTTGGACGTTTCCAAGTTGTTGATATATGAGTTTCACTACGATGTAATCAAGAAGAAATATGGTGATAAAGCGCAACTCCAGTATACGGACACAGACTCCCTTACATATATGATTGAAACAATTGACTGGTATAAAGACATGAAGGAGATGATTAATCTATTCGACACCAGCGATTACTCCGACCCCAACCGTTTTGACATTCCAAGAGTCAATAAAAAAGTGTTGGGTGTGATGAAGGATGAGCTTAGCGGACGTATAATGTTTGAACACGTGGGGCTACGCTCTAAAATGTACGCTAGCCGGTCTGAAAACGGAGAAGCTAAAAAGCAAAAGGAGTCAAAAAATCTGTAGTAAAGAATGAACTAGAGTTTTCTGACTATAAGGAGTGCCTTGATAAATTCTCCCTCCTCTACAGTACTGTGGATGTTACGTTGGATGACGCTTTGGAGAGAAATGAAAAGTATAAATCCTGCCAAGTGAATAGAAAAATGAATCTAATTAGGAGTCGCCGCCATGAACTGTACAGCATAGAGCAAAATAAAATAGCGCTTTCAGCCTACGATGATAAGCGTTTCATTTTGGAAGGAGGCATAAAGACCCTGCCATGGGGACATTATTCAATCGACGAAGAAGCGATGATTGACTGAGCCGTCTTAGACGCGCTGATGGTGGAGTAAGGAGATGGATGGGAGCACAGATGTGCAGGAGGTAGCAAATAGAAGAAGGTCGGCTACCACTTTTCGCAGCGGGGAGGGGCTGCGGAATCCCTTAAAAACCAATAAATATTTTGGTTTACAACAATCTTAATCAGTTATGAATTGGACACAATTCAAACCAGTTATGAATGTGAGAGAAATCATCGCCAAAGAGCTACACGCTCCAGCCAGAAGAACATTTCCCACCAGACCTGTGGAAGTCAAAGGATGGGCTCAACCCGTCCGTAGTGCAATGTAAAAACCTCGTACTGGACGAACCTTCTTCTTAATTACGGTAACTCCTACGCCAGGTAAGTAATGTTAAGTTAGTTTTAAGTAAACTCTTTTACCGTCAACCTTTAAAAACAATCTGTAACTTAAATTCTGTTATAATATGGACACTTTTGTGAGTTTACATAACTACAATTTATTAACGGATATCTCCAGCTCTGTGTGAATTTCTATAGAATACCATACCATCGAGGTGAGGGCGGCCCACATTCAATAAAAAAGCCCGACTGTTCTCTAAGGCAGCCGTAAAACGCATAAGACCTGAGGCAGTCCTGCAGCTTGGGGCTGGGCTAATCCCCGTAAGACCTTGAGTCGCAGTCCGGGCCCTCGTACGGTACGTGTATGATTGAATGTTACACTCTATGGCTGGACAGTATCCGTAGGTCCTGTGTGTGAGGGAGAGTAACCTACAAAAAAGAAAAAAACACACAAAACCTAATGTAAAAACAGAATTAAAAAATAATAAAAACAAATGTATAAATAAAAACCCCTTTGTAAGTCTGTACGTCACATTGAAAGGCTTCTCCAAGTAAAGTGGCGGCTAGACTTATAGGGAATCCAAAAAAAAAAAAAAAAAAAAAAAAGTATAAAAAAAGAAACACAAAAATAATACTGGGAGGTAGCAATTTTGTTATGGAGTGGCTATCACCGTAGCTTGCGATGGTTGGGGCAAATTACATTAAAGTAAGTGGGATTATGCCTATTGGGGACACCCACTATAATAAAAAAACGCGCCAATGCACAAAGTGCAATGACCCTATACCCCTTGGGTGGTGTGGAAACTTGGGTCAAGACTTGTCTGGACAGGCATTGACTTGATAGTCATGGTCTTGTCTGGGAATGCAAGGACAAGTGTTACGACTCGTGCATAGACCTTCGGGGAAGGAGGCACAATACTCCTAACAAGCCGTGACTCTCAAGGCCAACTGAGAGTATAAAAGGACTCGTATTTTCACTTTTCTTATCAGTCTATCATGGTGGGTTGGGCTAAACCGGGTTAAATCAACGTGGGTTAATAAAACCCGGGTTAACACAACGTGGGTTATTAAAGCCCCCCGGGTTTTACTAACCCACGTTGATTTAACACGAGTTAGCCCAACCCAGGCTATAAATAGTGTTGTTTTCTAAATTCTTTTTATTAAACATGAATTCGAATGAACAAGATCTTGTATCAGCTTTGGCTTCGCCACGCGCGCCAGCCAGATGAACATTTTCCACCATACCTGTGGACTTCTTTTGTTGCATATTGCGATGCAGAAAGACTTGGAAAACAGAAAAACAGATAAACAGAAAAACAGAAAAACAATGAATAGTCCGGTCCGAATGGGTGTCGTGGAGCTCTCGAGGGTACTCTAGATCCACTTCGAAGATGTAGCCTCTAGGAGCGTCATCCGGTATGCTCATGATGTCAATGTTTTCAGGATCATGCACCCATAGAAAGTCTGCATAAGGCATAGGCTGGCTCATAGCCCATCCATATAAGTTGTTGGCGTCGAGATATGTGAGGTAAGTAGTAGGCCTGTCCATGTCATAATCCTCCATATAGGGGTTGTTTGCCTTTGCATAACGGTTGGAACACTGGGATATTCCTCCTCGAATACCTCGGGCGATCATCAGCCACATTTCATTGTCAGTCAACAGATCCAGTTCAACTCTCGTAGTTTTAAGCATTGCACTCCATGCCAGTCCGGGAGCGGTGAAATACCATGCCGGGTCGAGCTTGTAGGTGTTCATACAAACGTCTCTAAAGTTCTCCATAATGTCCGCCAAAAGCAGAACGTCCGTCTGGTTGTACAGGAGAGTGTATTCTTCCATGTTGGAGATTTTGAATGTGTTCCATACTGTCTGAGCGTGTTCGTGTTCTGCATCTGTGATATCCGTCTTGTTTAGCCTGTTGTAAAAGTCCTTCTTTTCTGGTAGGCTGGTGAGCTGATATTTTTCCAAGGAGTCCATATGGTCGTAGGGGTAGATACCCTTCTTGATGAGTAGTTGTAGTTTCTCTCCAGAGTAGAATTTTGATGTTCTTCGCCAGTGAGTCGAGGCTGGACATCATAAAGCGGCAAGAATCAAGGAACCGTAGTTTTACTCCTCCCTCAATCTCTACGGTGTAGGAAATGTATCGCTCCTCATTATTGGGGATGACGCTAATAGTTTCGTCATTGAGTCCGAACATTTTTATGAAAAGATGTGTGTCATAGCCGCTCAAGTTGTGGATGATGATTGGAATGAAATTAGGTTTGCGGAACTTGAGATTGCAGGTGTTGTGAGCGATGCCTCTGAATTTTCCAGTAAGATGGTCGTGGTCTCTGACTTTGTAGTCTTCCGGGTCAGTAAAAGGCTTCTCGCAAATATGGCAGATTGTAGAGTTGGCGATAGTAGTAAGATCTTCTGGGGTTAGGTCCATCGGTTTGGCTGCTGCAGAAGAGTACAGGTGAGCAATTTTCTTCGACTCTCTGAACAGACTCTCGACAAAAACTTGTGCTGCATCGGATCCAAAGTATTTCACAGGTTCTCCATAGTGATCATCAGCGTAGCCAATATAGTAGCAGAAACTTACAGCCTCATGCTTCTGATACTGCTTGGTATATGATTTTGCTGCTCCATCCTCGTCCATCCTTTCATCCTCCTCCGTCTCAATGGCGGTCAGCATGCATTCGAAGTCGGCGTATCCAGCGAAGGGTACTCTCATCGTTCTATTCCCTTCCTCGAACTTGATTTTGCTGCCCTGTTTAGGCATTTCAATCCTAACAGCTTCTTGGTCGTTGCAGTATTCCATGTGTGAGGCTAGCAGATCTTCTCTTCCATAGTGCTGTAGACACCTACAGCATATCCATGTTCTTTTATGGTTTTTTGTAATTTGCCGGCCAGCTAATCTGGCGAGATCTCGAATTAGGCAATAGTGGGCGTTGTTCTTGTCCTTTATATATAGCAGGTCGATGTGTTTCTGCTGCTCCCTATCCGTGACCAGCAGCGGGTACACTACGAACTTTTCATCGTAGGCGTAGACATTGATGGAGATCCCAGACCTCTTCTCAAATAACTTGACGTGGTCGAGGCTGATGGGGAATGTGATGCCTTGAAGGAATTGGTCAAAGGTGTGCTCATAGGGTAGATAGTGTTGAACCCGATGAGGTTGGTCTTTTCGGTGAATAGGGTGAAGTGCGGCTAGCACAGACCACAGGAAACACTTGTTGTCGTTGTTATTGATATTGAGCACGGCGTGTTTAGCTGCAATTTTCTTTGGTAGTTCACAGTATGTTGATCCACGAAGAGGCTTGTAGTTGTTGATTCTCAGTTCCAGGGAGATGATCTTGCTGAGGGTCCACCCGGATCCCTTGGCGTAGAACTCGTCCATTTCCTTTAGAAGCTTCCCCTCGGCGTCCTCCAGATAGTTCACAATGTTGGTGGTGGGAAGGATGATGGCGTTCTTAGTCTTGAAGTTCATCTCCTTCCTCTCATCGTTATCGCCTACTGGCTTCTTATACTCGGCGATGAAAACTAATTGCGTCTTGATGTTCTCTGCATGCAAGTTTTCTGCAATCTTTGCCGTGATTAGCTCTCTGGCTTGTTGGAGGAATCCAGCTGGATCCTTAATGCCGGGCCGATTGACGACGGAGTAGGTCTTCATCCTGCCCCGGAACGCCTTCTCGATCTCTTCGATACGGAGCTGCTTTCCTCCAATCAGATGATCTACTGCTCCCTTGGCCGTATTGTATGCCGATACGATGGTTGAGTGGACGGTATCAATGATGGAAGTGCTGTTTGACGGTTGGGGGTCGTCCTCAAAACGAGCAACCTTGGAAGTGGAGGGGGCTGGCTCGTCGGCTTTCCTCTTCAGGTGAGCGGGGCTACACTTCTTGAGGTGGCGTCTGTGGTGGGAGATAGTTATCATGACTCCGCAAGCCGGACAGGGACGTTGAGGCTCCTGGGTTGTTGTAGGCCCGGTGCAGCTCTTGATGTGGCGAGCTATGTTTGCCTTAGACATAGTCTTGCTGCATCTAGGGCATGCAATCTGGTTGGGGTTCATGATGATGATCTGGAAATGAATTTATACGTACGTTGTAAATAGCGGAGCTGCTAGATGTGTCTCGTTCAAAAGTCTGAGACTGAATGAGGATTGTCCTGAAGTCTTCGTAATATATATGCCCCGGATCCAAGATGGCGGCCCCCAGTCCTGCCAACTTGTTGGGAATTTTCCCTCCCAAAATTTCCCTCAAATTCCCAAATTTCCCTCAAATTCCCTTTTTGTACTATATAAATACACTATTAGCCTTGTTATACTATATAAAATGCACTTTTAGCCTAGCTATATTGTATTGCATGCGTATCTGTACACGTGTACCAAATTCGAGCGAAATTGGACGGTAAATAACGAAACTAGATCCGGAGTGGTGGGGGTAAAGATAAGTCCAGGGATGACATATACATAATACAAACGGTTTATATTGTATGGCATGCGTATCTGTACACGTGTATCAAATTTGAGCGAAATCGGACGGTAAATAACGAAACTAGATCCAAAGTGGTGGGGGTAAAGATAAGTTCAAAGGTGTTATTTTTGGAAAAATTTTGTTATAGGTAGGTCGGAAATGGTGTATACAGGTGGGCCTAAAAGACTTTCGGGGGTCGAAAAAAATTTCCAAGGCTTTAGGACGCACCGTTTTCGAGATATAAGCAAAAAACCACTTTTTACGGGAAATGTATTGAATTGTTTCGGAGAATACCTTCGGGGGTTTCCGGAGATTGTCGGGAACCTTCGGCAATCGTCGAGGCCCTTTTGATTTTGATTTACTTTGATTTGATTTTGATTGACCTTATTCGATTTTTAATGGGTTTTGATTTGATTTTGATTGACTTTGATTTGATTTTGATTGATTTTGATTGCGGCGGCCACCTCCAACGGTATAGGGGTGAGGGGGGAGGGGAGAGGGAGAAGGGGAAGGGCTGGTAATCGATTTGGCGCAGAAATCCTATCATACCCTCACTATTTCACTACTGTTAAGGTCAATAAAAAACTCATTAAGGTCATTAGAGCCTCATTAAAAACTCGTTAAGGTCAATTAAAAATCAATTAGGGTCACTTAAAAATCAATTAGGGTCAATTAAAAATCAATTAAGGTCAATTAAAAATCAATTAAGGTCAATTAAAAATCAATTAAGGTCAATTAAAAATCAATTAAGGTCGTTAAAACTCGTTAAGGTCATTAGAACCTTATTTTAAAAAAACTGACCTAGCCGACTCATCATTGGGCGAAAACTCATCATCGGGCGTTGCAAAAGGAACATATCCCTACTACTCATCACCAATACTACGTGGTTCTGATTCCTAAATTGTAGGTTCCTTTGTTACGCTGGCTATTGGGATATTAATAAATGGCTTTTTCAGACCACAAGTCGAACTCAGTTGGTAACCAGACCACACACAGGTCATTCACACTCATCCTACACTCATGTAATCGTTCATGTTCGCCTTAAAATACGCAATAAGTGGTGGTGTCTCATATCAGAGTACAATTAATTGCTTCACTTTACAAGCATTAAAAAGACTATTTTGTATCAAAAGACTTAATAATGAGGACTAAACTAATTAATTATATAACCTAACAGATATGTCCAATGGCCACTTACATATCACATTTTGGTTGTAATCCACACGCGTCACTTGAAGGGGTTCAATTGGCCATTATGGCTGATGCCAAACCACCAGTAAATGCCAATATTGGCTAACTCGATTGGCTAACCCCAATTGTGGCTTTTATTTGTGGTATTGATATTATTTAGAAATTACCTCTTCTTGTGGCCACATCACAATCATACTTTACTAAATCTACATTTTATCATACGCTAACTGTATTCTTTTAAATTATAAAATTAATTTTGATAATGAAACTTACCCTATCTCCACATATGAAATTTACTCAATCATTCCTGTTCTTAAACATCAATTTTATGTATTTCTGGCTATTATATATATAAATGTATGATTATTTGATATATCTCGTACACAATATATTGATCCTACTTTTACATCACATACTCACTACAGCAATTACATTATACTATTTTGTACATTGTATTCATATCGTATGGCCACCAAACTAATAAAAATTTTAAAACACACCAATAAACAATGACTAAATTAAATAAAATCTTGAATACAACGTACCTGTATCTTAAGGTTTAAATGTCGATCTCCCGTCACAGAGCTAATATAATAACCACTCAACACTTGCTTTCAC
>JAQJVL010002698.1:25000-85573 GCA_035578905.1 Stictocephala bisonia | reverse complement strand
TTGTGTGTGTGTTTTCGGTATTACATTATTTATTTTGTGTTTCAGTGCGAACTAGACGATGACGAGCCACCGTTAAGCCAGGCAAGGACTGTGCGATGTGCAGTCTGTCTGGAATATCTCCTGACGTTACTAATGATTCCCTGCCATCATGTAGTGTGCCCTAGGTGTCGCCCAAGGATCACTACGTGTCACATCTGCAGGGAGGTAATCACCAGCGTCGAGAGGATATTCTTTTGATTGAGGTGACAAAAATAAACAATGCAGCTAGTGAGACTAGACCTATTGGGGTCCTGAAAAAGAGCCGTTTGTAGCGTAGTATACCTTATACTTAATTTTTTTTTCTGACTTGTTTTTTTTTATTGTGGAAGTTTTAAGTCATTTAGTTGCACGAAGTAAAAAACAACATTGTGTTCGAGTGGTTTCACATCCGACTCCTAACCCGACTTTGACTCATCAAAACCAACCAACTATCTCCTTTATCTAGATTGCAATAATTTGAACAGAAATATACCATTTGACTCCCGGAGTCGGGTACGCTAACCACTAGACTACGAAGGGTTGATAGCTTTTTGTCTAATTTGTTTAATATATATTTATGTTTCGCTGTTGGGAGCGCTACAATCAGGTCGAGCACATAGAGTATTAATTTTATTATAGTGTATGAAATATTAATCTATTATGGTGTATATATGAGTAGAGTAACAAGGTGCGCATGCGCGCCCGACCAGCAGACGACGTGTTAGCCGACGGTCGCCGGAAGTACCCGCCATATTGGATCCGGTTGTCATATTTTTACATTTATTATAGTGACCGCCATATTGCTTGAGGGAATTTTGAGGAGGGAATTTTCCCACGGGGTGTGAGTTGGCGCGGGAGGGAAAGACGCCATATTGGACAAAAAAGTTCATTTTATATAGTATATCATGGAAAAAGACGCCATATTGGACAAAAAAGTTCATTTTATATAGTCTAACAAGGGAATTTGGAGGGAAATCGGGTAATTTGAGGGGAAATGTGAGGGTTTTTTGGGAATTTGAGGGTAATTTGAGGGAAATTTGGGAATTTGAGGGAAATTTGAGGTTAGGAAATTTGGCGGGGAATTTGAGGTTAGGAAAAGTTAGGTTAGGAAATTTGGTGGGAAATGGGCGCCGCCATCTGGATGACGTCATAAAAAATTGACCAATCAGAGCTCGGGGTGGTCACGTGACCCGAAGATACCCGAACGTGGTCGCCATCTTGGAAAATCGACCCGAAGATACCCGAAAGTGAGTCTATTTCACCCACCAAATAACTACTTACTGTATTTAATTTTTAAGTATTTGTTACAAAATAACATGTATAGTTCAATGTTTAGTTCCATGTCCGTGTTTAGTTCAATGTTTAGTTCCATGTCCAAGTTTAGTTATATGTTTAATTATATGCAGAAAAATATAAATATTACGTGGATAAGTGATCATTCTACATTTGCGATTATTATTTCAAAATCGATAATATATAGTTATTTAAATAAAATAATACAAAATATATAGTTAATAATACATTTTAAGTAGTTGTATTAAATTATATTTGTTAATAATTTTAAAAATCATAAACTAAAAATTATTTTTTTAAATGTAAATTGACAAATTAATATTAATTTACACGGCTACGTGACAAAAAGATTTTATTGATTTTTGTCCTGAACAGTGAAAGGTTATTGAGGTTAACATTTAGGAATGCATATCACGTGACTTGAAACTTGGAAAATCTTCAAACTTACGTAAAAATTAAATAAATACAATAATGCCACCTAAATATACATATCAATTCAGATATAAAAAAAGAAAATTCTTGACTACATATTCTAGATTGAATATTGCTATTTTACCTGACAAATAACCTTTAATCTAGTTTAGTATCCAAAATCCGATATGAATAATGGTTGGGCAATATTCTCTGCATTAAGTATAAAATAGTGTAATGTATTATACTGTATAATGCATTTAAATTAGATAATGCATTATTGGATTGTACAAAATTAAATGTTGTGTTTAGGAATGTAAATATTTCTTCTTACTACGTTGTTTGTTATTAAAGTAAGAATAACTAATGTACTACTCTCGTCTTATTATATTTAAGGATAAAAACATTAGCTTATAAGGAAAGAATATTGCATTGTTTCCGTTTTTGATCCAAGATCAAACATCTTGAATTATATTAGTTTCGAGAGTCAATATCTCACTTTGTGACAAACAAATAAATATTTTTTTGTTTCATAAGTTAACGTTTTATTCTTTTCCATGCAAATAAAACTGATTTATCCATGAACAAACTGGTGGAAAGTATAACAAATAAAAAATTACGTATACTTAATCTTATCCTATATTTTTCATTAATATGTATTGAACTTTTGTAAGGAAAACATTTTATATATCACTATGTAAATTATCTCTTAATTAGTGTAAAGTATATTATTTTATTTAACGTAACTTCGAGTTAGTGAAATTGATTACCGTCTTTATTTTTAAAACTAACATAAATATATGTAAAACATATTAAAACTGTATATTTTATGCAATCACTTGGTCTGTTCTAAAGTGCGTTTACACGTAATTATTAAAAAAGACAATTAATTATAAAATGCACCATTTCATATATATCAAGCTTAAAATTTATGGGTGCTTGCTTCCTAAGATGATCCACAGGTCCAACTCAAATTGGTCACGGGTACTTAGAATATTTTAATATTTTGAGTGTATGTTCGGTCTACACGACACAATGAATATAAGCAATGTTAAAATTGAAAACAAATGTGTTTTTGAATTGTTCCATTGTATACATTTTCGGAATAATTATTGAAACAAAATTTGAATCACTTTTGGCAACTCATTCGTAATTTAATGTCATAAATAAATTCAGAACATTTCAGAAATATTCCGACCATTACTTCTAAAATAACACATAAATGACCTACATCATTTGGCGAGCTGCTTAACCTAAAAGCGGTACAAGTCACAGCTGATTTTTACGTTGCAGAAATGGTCAAACAGTCAGGATCTTAAACAGCTCAATAAGGGAACTGACTATTAACTCGAATAGACATACAATTTATAGTTGATAAAGCATTTACTATACATTTGGAATAATATAGTATATTCAGGTGAATGCGACAAATTTTTTGAAAATTTTTTTAGCAAACAAAACTCTTAATTATTTTAAGAGAAAGCATTTTTTTTAATGTAAACAAATCATCTTTCATAGAACCTGATGGAGATCGACAATATCAAAGTTACCAATTATTCGTCATACTGCATTTTACTTCTATAAAACGTACATTAAATTTAATGTCATTTTTTATTATTGTAAAATACAGATGACCAAATTTTAATTTTATCAGTAAGAGAATTTTGAACAGAACACGTGGTTTTAATACATGCTCTGAAGTGCATTAGAAAATACATAGATAATCTTTGACATTATAATATTAAATTTCTACATAAATTTAATCAAACCTTAGGAGTAATATATTTAAATAGTCACCCTTAATTAGTAATATAATACTATGATTCTAAATTAAAAAAACATACAAAAATGGTCCATGGAACTATATTATTTTAATAAATATACGATGACAAAATCTTGTATCTTGAATATAAACTATTTTATACGTTGAATTGTACATAATGTAATACATGAAATCAGTTAAGTATTTAAACTTACAAATCAATTTTTAATTTTGCTTATTGAAACCATATATAAAAGCATTGCTATGGGTATTCAAATGTTCGACTAATTGAGATATGTGGGCAAGATAAGGTTATGTTATTCTATATAATATCAAGTATATTTACTAAAAATTAGTCATTTCGTGTGTTTCTGTATTGAGAATAGCCAACCAAATATCTGTAGCTAAATATGGTTATATGTATTATTTATTTCCTAATCACTTAATATTCATATTCCACTTAGGAGTAGTAGTAACAATAGTAGGGCATACAAAGGGAGGCTAAGTATAGACCAGTAAATAATAAAGCAATCTTAAAAGCAAAAAGTAAACAAAAAGGGAAGAAGGGGGATGTAAATGGAATGGATATTCAAGTTATATGAGGGTTGCTCTCTGTTTACTTGCGGCGGACGTATGACTTGTTTATTCAGCCCCGCAATGCATTTCGAGATTGAGATTTTATTTATTTTCCTTTGATAGTAAGCTTAGTGAATTATGCTTTTCAATCTAAATCTTCTTTCATGTCAAAATGAAATGTTTTCTTTTTGCATGTAAAAGATCATTCTTGTTGTACATGAGTTATTGACATTCCCTATATATAACTGACTGATGGATTGTGGTTTTACGTTACCATAATTATATTTAATTAATTAAGGGTTGCAAGATAATACGTGTTCATGCATTATTCGGTGTGCATAAAAATAAGAACAAATTGATAACCACACTTTAATAGTAAAAGTAACTAACAGGATTACAATATAGTTTTTTCGTTTGATTGGCAGAAAATCATAAATGTTACCTTAAATAATTTTTTTTAATTCAAGTATTTCAAGACAAATATTTAATTATTTCACAGTAAGTTTTTACTAAACATAATTAATTATTTCAAAATTTATCAGCATAATGTGAATGTACATATCTTGGGATTCCATAATGAGTAAAAATTTCAATATTTGCTCAAACCCGTAAGTAAATATAAAGCAATGAAATATATTCATTTGTAAATTTTAATGGCAAACATAAAAACTGGAGATATATTATTATTTCATGAAAGGATAAATAAAACTGAAATCGCTGTGAAGACAGATTTTTTATTAGGAACCAATTAATATAAAATAGATAAGTTATCTCATCTATTAATGTTTAAGTGTATGACTAGGCAAACACAAAAGGTTTTGCCATAAGTGTTGATGATGTGTAATAATAATGTTCTAAAATAATATTATTGGAGAATGTAATAAATAATGTTACGAAAGTTTGGTAATAAGGTGTGGCTGTAAAATCAATCTCTTATGGTTACAAAATGTTATTTATATATATAACATTTTATATAACATTATATATATATATATAAATATTATATATATATATATATATATATATATATATATATATATATAATATATTATTATTATATATATATATATATAATAATAATAATAATATATATATATTATTATTTTTTGTATATTTATTTGTGATGTGTCTGACGATGATAGCCTTGCTATCGATGAAGGCCTCAATATTAAAAAGTTTTTATTGGTTTAAATTGTTTTATTTAAAAAATTATATACAAAATGTTATGATGATTATATTTTTATATTACGATTGAATTTAAAATTGTGTAGCATAATATAAATACATTATAAGTAAAATAGTGCATTCATTTCCATTGAAATACACCTGAAAGTCAATTCAATCATTTCACACAAGGGGCCTATTGTTTTTTGTCATCAGTCCATATTATCAATACATTTCTTACATTTGATGAATATTTTGTGCACTCTATAACCTGAAACATAGTTCACTATATTTAACATGCATATAAATAATTTCATAAATGTTGGCAGTAGTAATTTCCCTTTTATCTTAAATATTTATCGTGGTAAAGTAACTAAAGTTCACGCAGGAGTGTATCTGATAGGTATTTGGTTGGAATGCTGATCTATTATGCTGATGCAATACCGTCGATGGTGTAATACCTGTATAGTGTGTTCTTGGCGCTCTACTGAAGCATATTACATTATTTAGCTTACACAAAGGCAATGAGAATTAACAGTTCAACTAATGCCACTGATAAAGAAGGTTACAAATAAAAATATTAATGGAAAAATGATTGATTTTATTTATTTTTAATAAATATTGTATGGGAGAGAATTTTTATAAGTAATGCCCTTAAATTAATTTATGAACTGGTACACATAAACGTACCGTAAATGGAGTGGTGGCAGCGCATGCCGAAAAGATTCAGTCTACCACCTCGCACAGTCATTGATGATATCAGTATCTGCTGTCGTTCTCAATTTCCATCACGTGGAGGAAAGATTTACGTTATTTCTGCTTTAAAAAATCACTTTAATTTATTGATTTTAATCTATCGAAGTAATTTAAAAAGAGAGTACTTGAAGAAATTACAAACAACGTACATATTTATTTAAATAAAAAAGTAAAAGTGATAAATGTAAACAAAATAGATTTGTACATTTTACATTAAATAAAAACAGTTGTAGATAATTTTAATGATAATTGTTTTGCAATGTTGCTTATGAGGCAAATACACTATGTGTAATGACACGTTTAAAAGAAATACTGTCCGTAATGTTGAGCAACAATCACAACTTTTAATAAGAGTGAACTATGAACGGGACCTAAATAAAACTACAGTCATTGTGCACTACACTACTGCCTTAGAGACTTATCTTACAGCACGGTTCCGTCTCTCACACTATACGCCCTGGGTGCCATTTAGTTTGGGTTTATGTTTAAAATTTATTAAATATGTTTCCTGTATTAAAAAATATTTTTTCACCGTTTCAAATAATTTGTTCAGAGTTGGCAAATTATCAGAGATTGATCGAACCGAGGTTTGTAAGATTAATCTCAGATATTTCCTTCAATCCGTGTATACGAACTCCTGTATTTTGCATGAATGTATTCTAATGTATATTGTTAAAGGCAAAAACTTAATGACAAACCGTCAGTTATAATAGTAAATAATGGGATACCACTAAAAAGACCTTTTTAAGATGCAATAAAATCGTAGTTAAAAGTTATAACAAAATATATATTTATTCGTTTTAAACAAACCTTTTTATGACCACTCATTTCACTCATTTCAAAGGGTTTGAGGTTTATTATTATAATGGTAATTAATGCAATTAATTCATATTTGTTAAGTGTAAAAATCTATATTTTTTAATCTTCTTAAATCTGGTAAATATCATAAATATTTTCTCAAAATACACGAGGTCTTGTATTATTTTATCAGAAATTCGTGAGGTCCTTAGGCACAGAAATATCAATAATTATCAGTTTATTTGAACTAAATATGTATTACTATTTATTTGTACAATTATAGTGAAATATCAGTGAAATGTTAAATTTATTGGATCTCACTTTAATAAACTCTACTCAAACGTCGATAGAGGGAATTTAAACCATTTATAGTTTCATATAACATAGTAAAAAAATATTTTGGTAAACTTAAAGGTAAAAGTTACAATGTAATGATCCTGTGAATAAAATATAGTTGAAAAACTTAAAAAACCAAGCTTGTTTTGTAAGTATATCAACAATAACTACTGTATTAAAAATAACTATATCTCATTTGTACTATTCTATAGATATGAATTTTGTATTTCAAAGGTACATAGTACTAAATCAATACGAGCTTAATGCTACATCTCTCTTTATACCTTTTACGTGACATTGTTGTGTCACAATTATATTTTTCACAACACGAGCTACGTGACTCAAATCCAAGCAATTGTCACACAGTCCTACTTGTTACAAAGCTATTTTTAGCATTTATACGTTATGTAATCAGATCGGATCATCTACTATAATATATACGAGTATAAAACATTAAATAAACATTTTTTAGTGTCATTTATTAAACTTGTATGATTAATTAAAATGTCCAAATGTAATTTTACAAGTATAAAAAATACTTTAAAATCATAAAATAATATAACTAAGGTGTTTAATAAACTTATTTTCAAAAACAAGGATAGCTACATTATTTTTTATGTTTAATTTGTTCAAAAAACTATGTAATAAAAATTCTTGAAAATATCTTGTTCAACTTAACTTAAAAGAGAATATTAAAAAAGTTATACTTATTCTACAAGCTTAAAAAATTTAAACTCAATACACATTGTTCTTAAAATAGTTTATTCAACATCTAAATCAACGTTAAGCCGTTTACTCATACAAAGGAGAAAACAATAATAAACTATTTAATTTAATTTAGAATTTTCTTAATAAATAATGTTAATGAAGGTAAAAATGTTGATGTTAAAAATGGTAACGGTGAGTCTGCTTCAGTAATCTATGAAGCAACAAAATATAACGGACATTCTTTATAAATCAAGAGTTAAAAAGAATTATTGCATTTTTTTAACGTTAAATCATATACCAATGTTAGTGTTTGGTCTATATCAATACAAAATAACATTGTTTACAATACTTCATTGGAGTGATCAGTAACATATTAGTTAATAGCAAAGCAACTGTTTCTTTTCAAATAAGTCCAACAAATTAAAAACCAAACAAATAAAAAAAAAACGAATCTAAGTTTGAAAGGACAAAGAAACAACAAGAACTAATAAAGAATTAGCTACTAGAAATAGTATAGTTAATATAAAAGTGTTCTTATATATAAACCAATAAGAACATTTTCAAAGACATATATTTCTTTCTTCAAAATTTATTTTTAAAACCAGCATACCCAGTTAAAATAAATCATATTCAATATAGGTCTGAAATACACAACAAATATATTTGGGCATAACTGCTGAATCACCTAAAAGCAAATGTTACTACATTTACAGGATTTTCAGGCGTACTAACTGATGTCTTACCAATAAAAACCTATAAATGTATTATAGAGCCTTATAACCAACAATCAATGCAGTGAAGTCATTTGGAACAGAATGAACGATAGGAATATACTAGTATTATATTACAAATAATGGTATTTATCAACAAAGTTATGCATACATGACTAGGAATAACGGATACAAGATAGTCTTTAACGTAAACCACGTTATAAATCTGGTATCTGCTCTAAGCCAAGATCCAATAACTTTGAGAAGATTGGTTTTAGCTGAGATGATTGAGTTATTGACTCGGCACGATGACAGACAGTAAACATAAATGTCACAATCTGGAGTAAGACACCTTTCACAACAAACTACACAATGAACAAGTGATGACGACTTATCCAGGTTTTAGTTATTTGTTTGCAAAGTATCATTATTCATTAATAAATATATTAATTCAGTTGCCTTTATTTTATATGAGAAGATATTAGTAAGAATCATCGTTGTATTATTTTACTAATATACCTTGCCATTTCACAGGCAAAACAGTATTTTGATTACTGTAGTTAACTCTTGATTAAAAGATGAGGTGATAAGACAGCGTCTTACACCTGATGAAGAGGTAAAGTTATCTTGTAGAAGGGTACAAAATGGTGCGTAAGCCTTCGATGGGAATTCTTCATACATTACACGTATTTTGACTTCAGGTAAACTACTTCTTAGTTCTATTCGGCATAATTTCCCTCATTCTTCCTTTAATCATATTTATTTCGTCATAACATTTTTGGTATTAGATTACAATAGCTTTTAAATGAAGAATAACATATTTTAGTTTAAAATCTTATTTCTACCAACTATTTAAGTATTTAGGCTCATAGTTACTAAAAAAATACCTAAAATTTTTAAACAGTAAAAAGTGTAACAAAAGTAACAATGTTATTAATATATTTATATAATATACATGAATTATAGCATCTAGCTAAGTTATATGTTTTCTTGTAAAATGTTTGTATTTCCTTTTTTATCTTAAATAACATCTTCTAAAAAAAATGTATATTCAGTTTTATTCTAATTTGTCAGATCTGTGAAACTTTCTCTTGAAGAGCCGTTTTAGTGGTAATTAACTAAACAATTACGACAAGTTTGACAAATGAATATTAAAAACAAACTGTAGTGAACATACACCTCACACTCGCCCAACCATAGATACTATGGCAATAGTAATAGTCAACCCGCCCACTCAAACACATACAGTGGATATAGCCCTCTGTATAAGTCTAGTGGTAATGGCTCACTGTATACCTACAGTGGTAATGGCTCTCTGTATACGTCCAGTGGTTATGGCTCACTGTATACGTCCAGTGGTTATGGCTCTCTGTATACGTCCAGTGGTTATGGCTCACTGTATACGTCCAGTGGTAATGGTTCACTGTATACGTCCAGTGGTAATGGTTCACTGTATACGTCCAGTGGTAATGGCTCACTGTATACGTACAATGGTTATGGCTCTCCGTATACGTCCAGTGGTTATGGCTCTCTGTATACGTCCAGTGGTAATGGCTCTCCGTATACGTACAGTGGTTAGGGCTCACCGTCTACGTACGGTGGTTATGGCTTACCGTCTACGTACAGTGCTTATTGCTCTCCGTATACGTCCAGTGGTTATGGCTCTCTGTATACGTCCAGTGGTAATATCTCACCGTATACGTACAGTGGTTATGGCTCTCCGTATACGTACAGTGGTTATGGCTTACCGTCTACGTACAGTGCTTATTGCTCTCCGTATACGTCCAGTGGTTATGGCTCTCTGTATACGTCCAGTGGTAATATCTCACCGTATACGTCCAGTGGTTATGACTCTCTGTATACGTCCAGTGGTAATAGCTCACCGTCTACGTACAGTAATAATGGTTCACTGTATACGTACAGTGGTAATATCTCACCATCTACGTACAGTGATAATGGTTCACTGTATACGTCCAGTGGTAATAGCTCACCGTCTACGTACAGTAATAATGGTTCACTGTATACGTACAGTGGTAATATCTCACCATCTACGTACAGTGATAATGGTTCACTGTATACGTACAGTGGTAATATCTCACCATCTACGTACAGTGATAATGGTTCACTGTATACGTCCAGTGGTAATAGGTCACCGTCTACGTACAGTAATAATGGTTCACTGTATACGTACAGTGGTTATGGCTCTCCTTATACGTCCAGTGGTTATGGCTCTCTGTATACGTCCAGTGGTAATAGCTCACCATCTACGTACAGTGATAATGGTTCACTGTATACGTCCAGTGGTTATGGCTCTTTGTATACGTCCAGTGGTAATAGCTTACCGTCTACGTACCGTGCTTATGGCTATCCGTATACGTCCAGTGGTTATGGCTCTCTGTATACGTCCAGTGGTAATGGCTCACCTTCTACGTACAGTGCTTATGGCTCCCCGTATACGTCCAGTGGTTATGGCTGTCTGTATACGTCCAGTGGTAATAGCTCACCTTCTACGTACAGTGCTTATGGCTCCCCGTATACGTCCAGTGGTTATGGCTCTCTGTATACGTCCAGTGGTAATAGCTCACCGTCTACGTACAGTAATAATGGTTCACTGTATACGTACAGTGGTAATATCTCACCGTATACGTACAGTGGTTATGGCTCTCCTTATACGTCCAGTGGTTATGGCTCTCTGTATACGTCCAGTGGTAATAGCTCACCATCTACGTACAGTGATAATGGTTCACTGTATACGTCCAGTGGTTATGGCTTTTTGTATACGTCCAGTGGTAATAGCTTACCGTCTACGTACCGTGCTTATGGCTCTCCGTATACGTCCAGTGGTTATGGCTCTCTGTATACGTCCAGTGGTAATGGCTCACCGTCTACGTACAGTGCTTATGGCTCTCCGTATACGTCCAGTGGTTATGGCTCTCTGTATACGTCCAGTGGTAATATCTCACTGTATATGTACAGTGGTTATGGCTCTCCGTATACGTCCCGTGGTTATGGCTCTCTGTATACGTCCAGTGGTAATATCTCACTGTATATGTACAGTGGTTATGGCTCTCCGTATACGTCCCGTGGTTATGGCTCTCTGTATACGTCCAGTGGTAATATCTCACCGTATATGTACAGTGGTTATGGCTCTCCGTATACGTCCCGTGGTTATAGTTCACTGTATAGGTCCAGTGGTTATGGCTCTTTGTATACGTCCAGTGGTAATGGTTCACTGTATACGTCCAGTAGTTATGGCTCTCTGTATACGTCCGATGGTAATGGCTCACCGTATACGTCCAGTGGTTATGGCTCTCTGTATACGTACAGTGGTAATGGCTCACTGTATATTTCGAGTGGTAATGGCTCACTGTATACGTACAGTGGTTATTGCTCTATGTATACGTCCAGTGGTTATGGCTCTTTGTATACGTACAGTGGTTATGGCTCTATGTATACGTCCAGTGGTTATGGCTCTCTTTATACGTCCGATGGTAATGGCTCTCTGTATACGTCCAGTAGTTATGGCTCTCTGTATACGTACAATGGTAATGGCTTACTGTATATGTCCAGTGGTAATGGCTCACCGTATACGTACCGTACTGTGGTAATGGTTCACTGTATACGTCCAGTGGTAATAGTTCATTGTTTACATCCAGTGGTAATGGCTCTCTGTTTACATCCACTGGTAATGGTTCACTGTATACGTACAGTGGTAATGGTTCACTGTATACGTCCAGTAGTAATGGTTCACTGTATACGTCCAGTGGTAATGGCTCACTGGATACGTCCAGTGGTAATGGTTCACTGTATACGTACAATGGTTATGGCTCTATGTATACATCTAGTGGTAATGGTTCACTGTATACGTCCAGTGGTAATGGCTCTCTGTCTACATCCAGTGGTAATGGTTCACTGTATACGTACAGTGGTAATGGTTCCCTGTATACGTATAGTGGTAATGGTTCACTGTATACGTCCAGCGGTAATGGTTCCCTGTATACGTACAGTGGTAATGGTTCACTGTATACGTCCAGTGGTAATGGTTCTCTGTATACGTCCAGTTGTAATGGTTCCCTGTATACGTACAGTGGTAATGGTTCACTGTATACGTCCAGTGGGAATGGCTCACTGTATACGTCCAGTGGTAATAGTTCACTGTATACGTCCAGTGGTAATGGTTCACTGTATACGTCCAGTTGTAATGGCTCTCTGTATACGTACAGTGCTTATGGCTCTATGTATACATCCAGTGGTAATGGTTCACTGTATACGTCCAGTGGTAATGGTTCACTGTATACGTCCAGTGGTGATGGTTCACTGTATACGTACAGTGGTTATGGCTCTCCGTATACATCCAGTGGTAATGGTTCACTGTACCGTCCAGTGGTTATGGCTCTATGTATACATCCAGTGGTAATGGTTCACTTTATACGTCCAGTGGTAATGGTTCACTGTATACGTCCAGTGGTAATGGCTCACTGTATACGTACAATGGTTATGGCTCTCCGTATACGTCCAGTGGTTATGGCTCTCTGTATACGTCCAGTGGTAATGGCTCTCCGTATACGTACAGTGGTTAGGGCTCACCGTCTACGTACGGTGGTTATGGCTTACCGTCTACGTACAGTGCTTATTGCTCTCCGTATACGTCCAGTGGTTATGGCTCTCTGTATACGTCCAGTGGTAATATCTCACCGTATACGTACAGTGGTTATGAGTCTCCGTATACGTACAGTGGTTATGGCTTACCGTCTACGTACAGTGCTTATTGCTCTCCGTATACGTCCAGTGGTTATGGCTCTCTGTATACGTCCAGTGGTAATATCTCACCGTATACGTCCAGTGGTTATGACTCTCTGTATACGTCCAGTGGTAATAGCTCACCGTCTACGTACAGTAATAATGGTTCACTGTATACGTACAGTGGTAATATCTCACCATCTACGTACAGTGATAATGGTTCACTGTATACGTACAGTGGTAATATCTCACCATCTACGTACAGTGATAATGGTTCACTGTATACGTCCAGTGGTAATAGCTCACCGTCTACGTACAGTAATAATGGTTCACTGTATACGTACAGTGGTTATGGCTCTCCTTATACGTCCAGTGTTTATAGCTCTCTGTATACGTCCAGTGGTAATAGCTCACCATCTACGTACAGTGATAATGGTTCACTGTATACGTCCAGTGGTTATGGCTCTTTGTATACGTCCAGTGGTAATAGCTTACCGTCTACGTACCGTGCTTATGGCTATCCGTATACGTCCAGTGGTTATGGCTCTCTGTATACGTCCAGTGGTAATGGCTCACCTTCTACGTACAGTGCTTATGGCTCCCCGTATACGTCCAGTGGTTATGGCTCTCTGTATACGTCCAGTGGTAATGGCTCACCTTCTACGTACAGTGCTTATGGCTCCCCGTATACGTCCAGTGGTTATGGCTCTCTGTATACGTCCAGTGGTAATAGCTCACCGTCTACGTACAGTAATAATGGTTCACTGTATACGTACAGTGGTAATATCTCACCGTATACGTACAGTGGTTATGGCTCTCCTTATACGTCCAGTGGTTATGGCTCTCTGTATACGTCCAGTGGTAATAGCTCACCATCTACGTACAGTGATAATGGTTCACTGTATACGTCCAGTGGTTATGGCTTTTTGTATACGTCCAGTGGTAATAGCTTACCGTCTACGTACCGTGCTTATGGCTCTCCGTATACGTCCAGTGGTTATGGCTCTCTGTATACGTCCAGTGGTAATGGCTCACCGTATACGTACCGTACTGTGGTAATGGTTCACTGTATACGTCCAGTGGTAATAGTTCATTGTATACATCCAGTGGTAATGGCTCTCTGTTTACATCCACTGGTAATGGTTCACTGTATACGTACAGTGGTAATGGTTCACTGTATACGTCCAGTAGTAATGGTTCACTGTATACGTCCAGTGGTAATGGCTCACTGGATACGTCCAGTGGTAATGGTTCACTGTATACGTACAGTGGTTATGGCTCTATGTATACATCTAGTGGTAATGGTTCACTGTATACGTCCAGTGGTAATGGCTCTCTGTCTACATCCAGTGGTAATGGTTCACTGTATACGTACAGTGGTAATGGTTCCCTGTATACGTATAGTGGTAATGGTTCACTGTATACGTCCAGTGGTAATGGTTCCCTGTATACGTCCAGTGGTAATGGCTCTCCGTATACGTACAGTGGTTAGGGCTCACCGTCTACGTACGGTGGTTATGGCTTACCGTCTACGTACAGTGCTTATTGCTCTCCGTATACGTCCAGTGGTTATGGCTCTCTGTATACGTCCAGTGGTAATATCTCACCGTATACGTACAGTGGTTATGGCTCTCCGTATACGTACAGTGGTTATGGCTTCCCGTCTACGTACAGTGCTTATTGCTCTCCGTATACGTCCAGTGGTTATGGCTCTCTGTATACGTCCAGTGGTAATATCTCACCGTATACGTCCAGTGGTTATGACTCTCTGTATACGTCCAGTGGTAATAGCTCACCGTCTACGTACAGTAATAATGGTTCACTGTATACGTACAGTGGTAATATCTCACCATCTACGTACAGTGATAATGGTTCACTGTATACGTCCAGTGGTAATAGCTCACCGTCTACGTACAGTAATAATGGTTCACTGTATACGTACAGTGGTAATATCTCACCATCTACGTACAGTGATAATGGTTCACTGTATACGTACAGTGGTAATATCTCACCATCTACGTACAGTGATAATGGTTCACTGTATACGTCCAGTGGTAATAGCTCACCGTCTACGTACAGTAATAATGGTTCACTGTATACGTACAGTGGTTATGGCTCTCCTTATACGTCCAGTGGTTATGGCTCTCTGTATACGTCCAGTGGTAATAGCTCACCATCTACGTACAGTGATAATGGTTCACTGTATACGTCCAGTGGTTATGGCTCTTTGTATACGTCCAGTGGTAATAGCTTACCGTCTACGTACCGTGCTTATGGCTATCCGTATACGTCCAGTGGTTATGGCTCTCTGTATACGTCCAGTGGTAATGGCTCACCTTCTACGTACAGTGCTTATGGCTCCCCGTATACGTCCAGTGGTTATGGCTCTCTGTATACGTCCAGTGGTAATGGCTCACCTTCTACGTACAGTGCTTATGGCTCCCCGTATACGTCCAGTGGTTATGGCTCTCTGTATACGTCCAGTGGTAATAGCTCACCGTCTACGTACAGTAATAATGGTTCACTGTATACGTACAGTGAAATATCTCACTGTATACGTACAGTGGTTATGGCTCTCCTTATACGTCCAGTGGTTATGGCTCTCTGTATACGTCCAGTGGTAATAGCTCACCATCTACGTACAGTGATAATGGTTCACTGTATACGTCCAGTGGTTATGGCTTTTTGTATACGTCCAGTGGTAATAGCTTACCGTCTACGTACCGTGCTTATGGCTCTCCGTATACGTCCAGTGGTTATGGCTCTCTGTATACGTCCAGTGGTAATGGCTCACCGTCTACGTACAGTGCTTATGGCTCTCCGTATACGTCCAGTGGTTATGGCTCTCTGTATACGTCCAGTGGTAATATCTCACTGTATATGTACAGTGGTTATGGCTCTCCGTATACGTCCCGTGGTTATGGCTCTCTGTATACGTCCAGTGGTAATATCTCACTGTATATGTACAGTGGTTATGGCTCTCCGTATACGTCCCGTGGTTATGGCTCTCTGTATACGTCCAGTGGTAATATCTCACCGTATATGTACAGTGGTTATGGCTCTCCGTATACCTCCCGTGGTTATGGTTCACTGTATAGGTCCAGTGGTTATGGCTCTTTGTATACGTCCAGTGGTAATGGTTCACTGTATACGTCCAGTAGTTATGGCTCTCTGTATACGTCCGATGGTAATGGCTCACCGTATACGTCCAGTGGTTATGGCTCTCTGTATACGTACAGTGGTAATGGCTCACTGTATATTTCGAGTGGTAATGGCTCACTGTATACGTACAGTGGTTATTGCTCTATGTATACGTCCAGTGGTTATGGCTCTTGGTATACGTACAGTGGTTATGGCTCTATGTATACGTCCAGTGGTTATGGCTCTCTTTATACGTCCGATGGTAATGGCTCTCTGTATACGTCCAGTAGTTATGGCTCTCTGTATACGTACAATGGTAATGGCTCACTGTATACGTCCAGTGGTAATGGCTCACCGTATACGTACCGTACTGTGGTAATGGTTCACTGTATACGTCCAGTGGTAATAGTTCATTGTATACATCCAGTGGTAATGGCTCTCTGTTTACATCCACTGGTAATGGTTCACTATATACGTACAGTGGTAATGGTTCACTGTATACGTCCAGTGGTAATGGTTCACTGTATACGTCCAGTGGTAATGGCTCACTGGATACGTCCAGTGGTAATGGTTCACTGTATACGTACAGTGGTTATGGCTCTATGTATACATCTAGTGGTAATGGTTCACTGTATACGTCCAGTGGTAATGGCTCTCTGTCTACATCCAGTGGTAATGGTTCACTGTATACGTACAGTGGTAATGGTTCCCTGTATACGTATAGTGGTAATGGTTCACTGTATACGTCCAGTGGTAATGGTTCCCTGTATACGTACAGTGGTAATGGTTCACTGTATACGTCCAGTGGTAATGGTTCTCTGTATACGTCCAGTGGTAATGGTTCCCTGTATACGTACAGTGGTAATGGTTCACTGTATACGTCCAGTGGTAATGGCTCACTGTATACGTCCAGTGGTAATAGTTCACTGTATACGTCTAGTGGTAATGGTTCACTGTATACGTCCAGTTGTAATGGCTCTCTGTATACGTACAGTGCTTATGGCTCTATGTATACATCCAGTGGTAATGGTTCACTGTATACGTCCAGTGGTAATGGTTCACTGTATACGTCCAGTGGTGATGGTTCACTGTATACGTACAGTGGTTATGGCTCTCCGTATACATCCAGTGGTAATGGTTCACTGTACCGTCCAGTGGTTATGGCTCTATGTATACATCCAGTGGTAATGGTTCACTTTATACGTCCAGTGGTAATAGTTCACTGTATACGTCCAGTGGTAATGGCTCTCTGTTTACATCCACTGGTAATGGTTCACTGTATACGTACAGTGGTAATGGTTCACTGTATACGTCCAGTGGTAATGGTTCACTGTATACGTCCAGTGGTAATGGTTCACTGTATACGTCCAGTGGTAATGGTTCACTGTATACGTCCAGTGGTAATGGTTCACTGTATACATCCAGTGGTAATGGTTCACTGTTTACGTCCAGTGGTAATGGCTCACTGGATACGTCCAGTGGTAATGGTTTACTGTATACGTACAGTGGTTATGGCTCTATGTATACATCCAGTGGTAATGGTTCACTGTATACGTACAGTGGTAATGGTTCACTGTATACGTACAGTGGTAATGGTTCCCTGTATACGTATAGTGGTAATGGTTCACTGTATACGTCCAGTGGTAATGGTTCCCTGTATACGTACAGTGGTAATGGTTCACTGTATACGTCCAGTGGTAATGGTTCTCTGTATACGTCCAGTGGTAATGGTTCCCTGTATACGTACAGTGGTAATGGTTCACTGTATACGTCCAGTGGTAATGGCTCACTGTATACGTCCAGTGGTAATAGTTCACTGTATACGTCCAGTGGTAATGGTTCACTGTATACGTCTAGTTGTAATGGCTCTCTGTATACGTACAGTGCTTATGGCTCTATGTATACATCCAGTGGTAATGGTTCACTGTATACGTCCAGTGGTAATGGTTCACTGTATACGTCCAGTGGTGATGGTTCACTGTATACGTACAGTGGTTATGGCTCTCCGTATACATACAGTGGTAATGGTTCACTGTACCGTCCAGTGGTTATGGCTCTATGTATACATCCAGTGGTAATGGTTCACTTTATACGTCCAGTGGTAATAGTTCACTGTATACGTCCAGTGGTAATGGCTCTCTGTTTACATCCACTGGTAATGGTTCACTGTATACGTACAGTGGTAATGGTTCACTGTATACGTCCAGTGGTAATGGTTCACTGAGTACGTCCAGTGGTAATGGTTCACTGTATACGTCCAGTGGTAATGGTTCACTGTATACGTCCAGTGGTAATGGTTCACTGTATACATCCAGTGGTAATGGTTCACTGTTTACGTCCAGTGGTAATGGCTCACTGGATACGTCCAGTGGTAATGGTTTACTGTATACGTACAGTGGTTATGGCTCTATGTATACATCCAGTGGTAATGGTTCACTGTATACGTACAGTGGTAATGGTTCCCTGTATACGTACAGTGGTAATGGTTCACTGTATACGTCCAGTGGTAATGGTTCACTGTATACTAGGGTGGTGCGTAAAAACTTAAGTTGGAAAATCAGAGTCCCTATAGTGCGGAAAAGTTGCAATTGGTATTAACAAGAAAAACAAAAAAAATTTTTGAAATCGGAGTTCATCTTCTGATCGCGCAATCGGCCGAAAGTTAGGCCTACATAAAATTATAAAAAAATGATTTTTTTTGAAAAATAAATTTTTTTTTTGGTATTTTTTGTGTTCCTATGGCACTTTTTTTGTACTTTAGGCTTTGAAAAACTATAATAAAAATTTTTTGTCGTCTAGAAGTATGTTTTCTGATCGCGCAACTACATGAAAGTTTAACGAAAATTGCCCTTTTTGAACGTTTTTGATAGGCATTAAGAAAAAATCAAGTGAGGCATAAAGGGTGTTGATTTTGAGTTTCGTGCCAATTGTGCAGCTCTTCGATTGTTTAGATAATAATATTATCTGAACAACCCAGAACTCACCACGTGGAGGTGGCTGCACTTCGAGTTCCACCCACCCACACCCTTCCCATCCATCCAACCAATGAGGGCGGGGTTTGTTATTTACATTATTTACAAATCGCATTTTAGGTACTTTCTTTGGTTTTCAGTCTATTTTGGTGAACATATTTCTTTGGCCCTGTTTACTCTGTACTAGCACTTGGTTTAGGAACCACTCTGTATTTTGATTTACTCTCAAAATTGGGCATGAGTGATCTGGATTCTAGTGTGGCTCTGATATAACCTCTCTGTATACGTCCAGTGGTAATATCTCACCGTATACGTACAGTGGTTATGGCTCTCCGTATACGTACAGTGGTTATGGCTTCCCGTCTACGTACAGTGCTTATTGCTCTCCGTATACGTCCAGTGGTTATGGCTCTCTGTATACGTCCAGTGGTAATATCTCACCGTATACGTCCAGTGGTTATGACTCTCTGTATACGTCCAGTGGTAATAGCTCACCGTCTACGTACAGTAATAATGGTTCGCTGTATACGTACAGTGGTAATATCTCACCATCTACGTACAGTGATAATGGTTCACTGTATACGTCCAGTGGTAATAGCTCACCGTCTACGTACAGTAATAATGGTTCACTGTATACGTACAGTGGTAATATCTCACCATCTACGTACAGTGATAATGGTTCACTGTATACGTACAGTGGTAATATCTCACCATCTACGTACAGTGATAATGGTTCACTGTATACGTCCAGTGGTAATAGCTCACCGTCTACGTACAGTAATAATCGTTCACTGTATACGTACAGTGGTTATGGCTCTCCTTATACGTCCAGTGGTTATGGCTCTCTGTATACGTCCAGTGGTAATAGCTCACCATCTACGTACAGTGATAATGGTTCACTGTATACGTCCAGTGGTTATGGCTCTTTGTATACGTCCAGTGGTAATAGCTTACCGTCTACGTACCGTGCTTATGGCTATCCGTATACGTCCAGTGGTTATGGCTCTCTGTATACGTCCAGTGGTAATGGCTCACCTTCTACGTACAGTGCTTATGGCTCCCCGTATACGTCCAGTGGTTATGGCTCTCTGTATACGTCCAGTGGTAATGGCTCACCTTCTACGTACAGTGCTTATGGCTCCCCGTATACGTCCAGTGGTTATGGCTCTCTGTATACGTCCAGTGGTAATAGCTCACCGTCTACGTACAGTAATAATGGTTCACTGTATACGTACAGTGAAATATCTCACCGTATACGTACAGTGGTTATGGCTCTCCTTATACGTCCAGTGGTTATGGCTCTCTGTATACGTCCAGTGGTAATAGCTCACCATCTACGTACAGTGATAATCGTTCACTGTATACGTCCAGTGGTTATGGCTTTTTGTATACGTCCAGTGGTAATAGCTTACCGTCTACGTACCGTGCTTATGGCTCTCCGTATACGTCCAGTGGTTATGGCTCTCTGTATACGTCCAGTGGTAATGGCTCACCGTCTACGTACAGTGCTTATGGCTCTCCGTATACGTCCAGTGGTTATGGCTCTCTGTATACGTCCAGTGGTAATATCTCACTGTATATGTACAGTGGTTATGGCTCTCCGTATACGTCCCGTGGTTATGGCTCTCTGTATACGTCCAGTGGTAATATCTCACTGTATATGTACAGTGGTTATGGCTCTCCGTATACGTCCCGTGGTTATGGCTCTCTGTATACGTCCAGTGGTAATATCTCACCGTATATGTACAGTGGTTATGGCTCTCCGTATACCTCCCGTGGTTATGGTTCACTGTATAGGTCCAGTGGTTATGGCTCTTTGTATACGTCCAGTGGTAATGGTTCACTGTATACGTCCAGTAGTTATGGCTCTCTGTATACGTCCAATGGTAATGGCTCACCGTATACGTCCAGTGGTTATGGCTCTCTGTATACGTACAGTGGTATTGGCTCACTGTATATTTCGAGTGGTAATGGCTCACTGTATACGTACAGTGGTTATTGCTCTATGTATACGTCCAGTGGTTATGGCTCTTGGTATACGTACAGTGGTTATGGCTCTATGTATACGTCCAGTGGTTATGGCTCTCTTTATACGTCCGATGGTAATGGCTCTCTGTATACGTCCAGTAGTTATGGCTCTCTGTATACGTACAATGGTAATGGCTCACTGTATACGTCCAGTGGTAATGGCTCACCGTATACGTACCGTACTGTGGTAATGGTTCACTGTATACGTCCAGTGGTAATAGTTCATTGTATACATCCAGTGGTAATGGCTCTCTGTTTACATCCACTGGTAATGGTTCACTGTATACGTACAGTGGTAATGGTTCACTGTATACGTCCAGTGGTAATGGTTCACTGTATACGTCCAGTGCTAATGGCTCACTGGATACGTCCAGTGGTAATGGTTCACTGTATACGTACAGTGGTTATGGCTCTATGTATACATCTAGTGGTAATGGTTCACTGTATACGTCCAGTGGTAATGGCTCTCTGTCTACATCCAGTGGTAATGGTTCACTGTATACGTACAGTGGTAATGGTTCCCTGTATACGTATAGTGGTAATGGTTCACTGTATACGTCCAGTGGTAATGGTTCCCTGTATACGTACAGTGGTAATGGTTCACTGTATACGTCCAGTGGTAATGGTTCTCTGTATACGTCCAGTGGTAATGGTTCCCTGTATACGTACAGTGGTAATGGTTCACTGTATACGTCCAGTGGTGATGGTTCACTGTATACGTACAGTGGTTATGGCTCTATGTATACATCCAGTGGTAATGGTTCACTTTATACGTCCAGTGGTAATAGTTCACTGTATACGTCCAGTGGTAATGGCTCTCTGTTTACATCCACTGGTAATGGTTCACTGTATACGTACAGTGGTAATGGTTCACTGTATACGTCCAGTGGTAATGGTTCACTGTATACGTCCAGTGGTAATGGTTCACTGTATACGTCCAGTGGTAATGGTTCACTGTATACGTCCAGTGGTAATGGTTCACTGTATACATCCAGTGGTAATGGTTCACTGTTTACGTCCAGTGGTAATGGCTCACTGGATACGTCCAGTGGTAATGGTTTACTGTATACGTACAGTGGTTATGGCTCTATGTATACATCCAGTGGTAATGGTTCACTGTATACGTACAGTGGTAATGGTTCCCTGTATACGTACAGTGGTAATGGTTCACTGTATACGTCCAGTGGTAATGGCTCACTGTATACGTCCAGTGGTAATAGTTCACTGTATACGTCCAGTGGTAATGGTTCACTGTATACGTCCAGTGGTAATGGTTCTCTGTATACGTCCAGTGGTAATGGTTCCCTGTATACGTACAGTGGTAATGGTTCACTGTATACGTCCAGTGGTAATGGCTCACTGTATACGTCCAGTGGTAATAGTTCACTGTATACGTCCAGTGGTAATGGTTCACTGTATACGTCTAGTTGTAATGGCTCTCTGTATACGTACAGTGCTTATGGCTCTATGTATACATCCAGTGGTAATGGTTCACTGTATACGTCCAGTGGTAATGGTTCACTGTATACGTCCAGTGGTGATGGTTCACTGTATACGTACAGTGGTTATGGCTCTCCGTATACATACAGTGGTAATGGTTCACTGTACCGTCCAGTGGTTATGGCTCTATGTATACATCCAATGGTAATGGTTCACTTTATACGTCCAGTGGTAATAGTTCACTGTATACGTCCAGTGGTAATGGCTCTCTGTTTACATCCACTGGTAATGGTTCACTGTATACGTACAGTGGTAATGGTTCACTGTATACGTCCAGTGGTAATGGTTCCTGAGTACGTCCAGTGGTAATGGTTCACTGTATACGTCCAGTGGTAATGGTTCACTGTATACGTCCAGTGGTAATGGTTCACTGTATACATCCAGTGGTAATGGTTCACTGTTTACGTCCAGTGGTAATGGCTCACTGGATACGTCCAGTGGTAATGGTTTACTGTATACGTACAGTGGTTATGGCTCTATGTATACATCCAGTGGTAATGGTTCACTGTATACGTACAGTGGTAATGGTTCCCTGTATACGTACAGTGGTAATGGTTCACTGTATACGTCCAGTGGTAATGGTTCACTGTATACTAGGGTGGTGCGTAAAAACTTAAGTTGGAAAATCAGAGTCCCTATAGTGCGGAAAAGTTGCAATTGGTATTAACAAGAAAAACAAAAAAAATTTTTGAAATCGGAGTTCATCTTCTGATCGCGCAATCGGCCGAAAGTTAGGCCTACATAAAATTATAAAAAAATGATTTTTTTTTTAAAATAAATTTTTTTTTTGGTATTTTTTGTGTTCCTATGGCACTTTTTTTGTACTTTAGGCTTTGAAAAACTATAATAAAAATTTTTTGTCGTCTAGAAGTATGTTTTCTGATCGCGCAACTACATGAAAGTTTAACGAAAATTGCCCTTTTTGAACGTTTTTGATAGGCATTAAGAAAAAATCAAGTGAGGCATAAAGGGTGTTGATTTTGAGTTTCGTGCCAATTGTGCAGCTCTTCGATTGTTTAGATAATAATATTATCTGAACAACCCAGAACTCACCACGTGGAGGTGGCTGCACTTCGAGTTCCACCCACCCACACCCTTCCCATCCATCCAACCAATGAGGGCGGGGTTTGTTATTTACATTATTTACAAATCGCATTTTAGGTACTTTCTTTGGTTTTCAGTCTATTTTGGTGAACATATTTCTTTGGCCCTGTTTACTCTGTACTAGCACTTGGTTTAGGAACCACTCTGTATTTTGATTTACTCTCAAAATTGGGCATGAGTGATCTGGATTCTAGTGTGGCTCTGATATAACCTCTCTGTATACGTCCAGTGGTAATATCTCACCGTATACGTACAGTGGTTATGGCTCTCCGTATACGTACAGTGGTTATGGCTTCCCGTCTACGTACAGTGCTTATTGCTCTCCGTATACGTCCAGTGGTTATGGCTCTCTGTATACGTCCAGTGGTAATATCTCACCGTATACGTCCAGTGGTTATGACTCTCTGTATACGTCCAGTGGTAATAGCTCACCGTCTACGTACAGTAATAATGGTTCGCTGTATACGTACAGTGGTAATATCTCACCATCTACGTACAGTGATAATGGTTCACTCTATACGTCCAGTGGTAATAGCTCACCGTCTACGTACAGTAATAATAGTTCACTGTATACGTACAGTGGTAATATCTCACCATCTACGTACAGTGATAATGGTTCACTGTATACGTACAGTGGTAATATCTCACCATCTACGTACAGTGATAATGGTTCACTGTATACGTCCAGTGGTAATAGCTCACCGTCTACGTACAGTAATAATCGTTCACTGTATACGTACAGTGGTTATGGCTCTCCTTATACGTCCAGTGGTTATGGCTCTCTGTATACGTCCAGTGGTAATAGCTCACCATCTACGTACAGTGATAATGGTTCACTGTATACGTCCAGTGGTTATGGCTCTTTGTATACGTCCAGTGGTAATAGCTTACCGTCTACGTACCGTGCTTATGGCTATCCGTATACGTCCAGTGGTTATGGCTCTCTGTATACGTCCAGTGGTAATGGCTCACCTTCTACGTACAGTGCTTATGGCTCCCCGTATACGTCCAGTGGTTATGGCTCTCTGTATACGTCCAGTGGTAATGGCTCACCTTCTACGTACAGTGCTTATGGCTCCCCGTATACGTCCAGTGGTTATAACTCTCTGTATACGTCCAGTGGTAATAGCTCACCGTCTACGTACAGTAATAATGGTTCACTGTATACGTACAGTGGTAATATCTCACCGTATACGTACAGTGGTTATGGCTCTCCTTATACGTCCAGTGGTTATGGCTCTCTGTATACGTCCAGTGGTAATAGCTCACCATCTACGTACAGTGATAATGGTTCACTGTATACGTCCAGTGGTTATGGCTTTTTGTATACGTCCAGTGGTAATAGCTTACCGTCTACGTACCGTGCTTATGGCTCTCCGTATACGTCCAGTGGTTATGGCTCTCTGTATACGTCCAGTGGTAATGGCTCACCGTCTACGTACAGTGCTTATGGCTCTCCGTATACGTCCAGTGGTTATGGCTCTCTGTATACGTCCAGTGGTAATATCTCACTGTATATGTACAGTGGTTATGGCTCTCCGTATACGTCCCGTGGTTATGGCTCTTTGTATACGTCCAGTGGTAATGGTTCACTGTATACGTCCAGTAGTTATGGCTCTCTGTATACGTCCGATGGTAATGGCTCACCGTATACGTCCAGTGGTTATGGCTCTCTGTATACGTACAGTGGTAATGGCTCACTGTATATTTCGAGTGGTAATGGCTCACTGTATACGTACAGTGGGTATTGCTCTATGTATACGTCCAGTGGTTATGGCTCTTTGTATACGTACAGTGGTTATGGCTCTATGTATACGTCCAGTGGTTATGGCTCTCTTTATACGTCCGATGGTAATGGCTCTCTGTATACGTCCAGTAGTTATGGCTCTCTGTATACGTACAATGGTAATGGCTCACCGTATACGTACCGTACTGTGGTAATGGTTCACTGTATACGTCCAGTGGTAATAGTTCATTGTATACATCCAGTGGTAATGGCTCTCTGTTTACATCCACTGGTAATGGTTCACTGTATACGTACAGTGGTAATGGTTCACTGTATACGTCCAGTGGTAATGGTTCACTGTATACGTCCAGTGGTAATGGCTCACTGGATACGTCCAGTGGTAATGGTTCACTGTATACGTACAGTGGTTATGGCTCTATGTATACATCTAGTGGTAATGGTTCACTGTATACGTCCAGTGGTAATGGCTCTCTGTCTACATCCAGTGGTAATGGTTCACTGTATACGTACAGTGGTAATGGTTCCCTGTATACGTATAGTGGTAATGGTTCACTGTATACGTCCAGTGGTAATGGTTCCCTGTATACGTACAGTGGTAATGGTTCACTGTATACGTCCAGTGGTAATGGTTCTCTGTATACGTCCAGTGGTAATGGTTCCCTGTATACGTACAGTGGTAATGGTTCACTGTATACGTCCAGTGGTAATGGCTCACTGTATACGTCCAGTGGTAATAGTTCACTGTATACGTCCAGTGGTAATGGTTCACTGTATACGTCCAGTTGTAATGGCTCTCTGTATACGTACAGTGCTTATGGCTCTATGTATACATCCAGTGGTAATGGTTCACTGTATACGTCCAGTGGTAATGGTTCACTGTATACGTCCAGTGGTGATGGTTCACTGTATACGTACAGTGGTTATGGCTCTCCGTATACATCCAGTGGTAATGGTTCACTGTACCGTCCAGTGGTTATGGCTCTATGTATACATCCAGTGGTAATGGTTCACTTTATACGTCCAGTGGTAATAGTTCACTGTATACGTCCAGTGGTAATGGCTCTCTGTTTACATCCACTGGTAATGGTTCACTGTATACGTACAGTGGTAATGGTTCACTGTATACGTCCAGTGGTAATGGTTCACTGTATACGTCCAGTGGTAATGGTTCACTGTATACGTCCAGTGGTAATGGTTCACTGTATACGTCCAGTGGTAATGGTTCACTGTATACATCCAGTGGTAATGGTTCACTGTTTACGTCCAGTGGTAATGGCTCACTGGATACGTCCAGTGGTAATGGTTTACTGTATACGTACAGTGGTTATGGCTCTATGTATACATCCAGTGGTAATGGTTCACTGTATACGTACAGTGGTAATGGTTCACTGTATACGTACAGTGGTAATGGTTCCCTGTATACGTATAGTGGTAATGGTTCACTGTATACGTCCAGTGGTAATGGTTCCCTGTATACGTACAGTGGTAATGGTTCACTGTATACGTCCAGTGGTAATGGTTCTCTGTATACGTCCAGTGGTAATGGTTCCCTGTATACGTACAGTGGTAATGGTTTACTGTATACGTCCAGTGGTAATGGCTCACTGTATACGTCCAGTGGTAATAGTTCACTGTATACGTCCAGTGGTAATGGTTCACTGTATACGTCCAGTTGTAATGGCTCTCTGTATACGTACAGTGCTTATGGCTCTATGTATACATCCAGTGGTAATGGTTCACTGTATACGTCCAGTGGTAATGGTTCACTGTATACGTCCAGTGGTGATGGTTCACTGTATACGTACAGTGGTTATGGCTCTTCGTATACATACAGTGGTAATGGTTCACTGTACCGTCCAGTGGTTATGGCTCTATGTATACATCCAGTGGTAATGGTTCACTTTATACGTCCAGTGGTAATAGTTCACTGTATACGTCCAGTGGTAATGGCTCTCTGTTTACATCCACTGGTAATGGTTCACTGTATACGTACAGTGGTAATGGTTCACTGTATACGTCCAGTGGTAATGGTTCACTGAGTACGTCCAGTGGTAATGGTTCACTGTATACGTCCAGTGGTAATGGTTCACTGTATACGTCCAGTGGTAATGGTTCACTGTATACATCCAGTGGTAATGGTTCACTGTTTACGTCCAGTGGTAATGGCTCACTGGATACGTCCAGTGGTAATGGTTTACTGTATACGTACAGTGGTTATGGCTCTATGTATACATCCAGTGGTAATGGTTCACTGTATACGTACAGTGGTAATGGTTCCCTGTATACGTACAGTGGTAATGGTTCACTGTATACGTCCAGTGGTAATGGTTCACTGTATACTAGGGTGGTGCGTAAAAACTTAAGTTGGAAAATCAGAGTCCCTATAGTGCGGAAAAGTTGCAATTGGTATTAACAAGAAAAACAAAAAAAAATTTTGAAATCGGAGTTCATCTTCTGATCGCGCAATCGGCCGAAAGTTAGGCCTACATAAAATTATAAAAAAATGATTTTTTTTTTAAAATAAATTTTTTTTTTGGTATTTTTTGTGTTCCTATGGCACTTTTTTTGTACTTTAGGCTTTGAAAAACTATAATAAAAATTTTTTGTCGTCTAGAAGTATGTTTTCTGATCGCGCAACTACATGAAAGTTTAACGAAAATTGCCCTTTTTGAACGTTTTTGATAGGCATTAAGAAAAAATCAAGTGAGGCATAAAGGGTGTTGATTTTGAGTTTCGTGCCAATTGTGCAGCTCTTCGATTGTTTAGATAATAATATTATCTGAACAACCCAGAACTCACCACGTGGAGGTGGCTGCACTTCGAGTTCCACCCACCCACACCCTTCCCATCCATCCAACCAATGAGGGCGGGGTTTGTTATTTACATTATTTACAAATCGCATTTTAGGTACTTTCTTTGGTTTTCAGTCTATTTTGGTGAACATATTTCTTTGGCCCTGTTTACTCTGTACTAGCACTTGGTTTAGGAACCACTCTGTATTTTGATTTACTCTCAAAATTGGGCATGAGTGATCTGGATTCTAGTGTGGCTCTGATATAACCATCTCTTGATTGGGACCCACACACTTTGAGCGACGCTTCGGTGATGAGCTTCACGCACCTTTCAACGGCTTGTGTATGACAGGGAAATTTTTTTACATTCCAGTTAGGAATATCACCACACTGAATCGCCAATGAAATTTCGTCATCGGGTACATTTCGAAGAAGAGGAGGAGAAAACAACCTTGTGTTAGCCCAATCAATTAACTCCGAGTAGTCACAAGCATTGAAGTTTAAAGTAGGCGTAATAAATTTTCTGACGGTTTTACCCTTTGTCCGTGTCTGTCTTGCTTTCAAGACTCTTCTGAGACCCAACTCTCGTATATGCTGTCTCTTATCAAAAATCATGGCAATCAACATGTTCTCAGGGTGAGCGAAAAACGCGTTCCTTTCAATAACTGGATGTACTATTGCCTTTAACTCGTCAGACAAATATCGAGAGGTTTCAATAGCTCTGTTAACGTGATGTGGCCCATCTGTTATGTACTTACTGCACTTTATCTCAAACCAAACTGGCATGTAGGATCTTAAAATGTACTTGACTAATTCCTTTAGAGCATCAGATGGCTCTTCTTCGCTCACATACAACCGAAGAACCCTGCTTGCGCACGTGAGCCATCTGGCGTGCGAAATAGGGCCCGGATCTCGTTTCGATATGTCCATTGGAAATTCCCCAGTCTTTATGGCTTGACTTATGTCCCAAAGGTACTGTTGGTCTTTACTTAGCAGTTTCCTGTCCACTTGAGGTATATCGCAATCAATAGGTTGAAAATTAATAACTGGTAGTTTGTCGCAACTATTTAACTTCTGCCCAATCGGCCCACTAAATGATTTTGGACCTGTTGTGTTTCCGTCCAAATGTTGGAAAAGATGACGGAATGGTAATTCAATAAAATGAAGCATGCACACTGCCCACTGAAGGGGTCGTCCAAGATGCATTTAAAGATGTCTAATTGCACCACTCTTCCACCCTGTATTTGTATTAGTACCATCACAACCTACAACATCTAAGGATTCTAAAGATGATATCTGATTCTAAACAGTTTTGTTTTTTGTAAATAGAACTTGACTTTTTCACAATACAGTAATATGTTAAAAGTGGCAATTTTTGTAAAAATTTCATGTACTTGCGCGATCAGAAAACATACTTCTAGGGGACAAATAATTTTTATTTCAGTTTTTCAAAGCCTAAAGTGCAAAAAAAATAGCTATAGGAACAAAAAAAATACCAAACTAAAAAAAATTGAATTTTTCAAAAAAATTATATTTTCATTATTTTATGTAACTTTCGGCCGATTGCGCGATCGGAAGATGAACTCCGATATCAACATTTTTTTTGTTTTCCTTGTTAATACCAATCGCAACTTTTCCGCTCTATAGAGACTCTGATTTTCCAACTTAAGTTTTTACGCACCACCCTACTGTATACGTCCAGTGGTAATGGTTCACTGTATGCGTCCAGTGGTAATGGTTCACTGTATACGTCCAGTGGTAATGGTTCCCTGTATACGTACAGTGGTTATGGTTCACTGTATACGTCCAGTGGTAATGGTTCACTGTATACGTCCAGTGGTAATGGTTCACTCTATACGTCCAGTGGTAATGGCTCTCTGTATACGTCCAGTGGTAATGGCTCACTGTATACGTCCAGTGGTAATGGCTCACTGTATACGTCCAGTGGTAATGGTTCACTGTATACGTCCAATGGTAATGGCTCACTGTATACGTCCAGTGGTAAGGGCTCTCTGTATACGTCCAATGGTAATGGTTCACTGTATACGTCCAGTGGTAATGGTTCACTCTATACGTCCAGTGGTAATGGCTCTCTGTATACGTCCAGTGGTAATGGCTCACTGTATACGTCCAGTGGTAATGGCTCACTGTATACGTCCAGTGGTAATGGTTCACTGTATACGTCCAATGGTAATGGCTCACTGTATACGTCCAGTGGTAATGGCTCACTGTATACGTCCAATGGTAATGGTTCACTGTATACGTACAGTGGTAATGGCTCTCTGTATACATCCAATGGTAATGGCTCACTGTATACGTCCAGTGGTAATGGCTCACTGTATACGTCCAATGGTAATGGTTCACTGTATACGTACAGTGGTAATGGCTCACTGTATACGTCCAATGGTAATGGTTCACTGTATACGTACAGTGGTAATGGCTCACTGTATACGTCCAATGGTAATGGCTCACTGTATACGTCCAGTGGTAATGGCTCTCTGTATACGTCCAGTGGTAATGGTTCACTGTATACGTCCAATGGTAATGGCTCACTGTATACGTCCAGTGGTAATGGCTCTCTGTATACGTCTAGTGGTAATGGTTTACTGTATACGTCCAGTGGTAATGGCTCACTGTATACGTCCAGTGGTAATGGTTCACTGTATACGTCCAGTGGTAATGGCTCACTGTATACGTCCAATGGTAATGGTTCACTGTATACGTACAGTGGTAATGGCTCTCTGTATACGTCCAATGGTAATGGTTCACTGTATACGTACAGTGGTAATGGCTCTCTGTATACGTCCAGTGGTAATGGCTCTCTGTATACGTCCAGTGGTAATGGTTCACTGTATACGTCCAGTGGTAATGGCTTACTGTATACGTCCAGTGGTAATGGTTCACTGTATACGTCCATTGGTAATGGCTCACTGTATACGTCCAATGGTAATGGTTCACTGTATACGTACAGTGGTAATGGCTCTCTGTATACGTCCAATGGTAATGGTTCACTGTATACGTACAGTGGTAATGGCTCTCTGTATACGTCTAGTGGTAATGGTTCACTGAGTACGTCCAGTGGTAATGGTTCACTGTATACGTACAGTGGTAATGGCTCTCTGTATACGTCTAATGGTAATGGTTCACTGTATACGTACAGTGGTAATGGCTCTCTGTATACGTCTAGTGGTAATGGCTCTCTGTATACGTCTAGTGGTAATACAAACTAACATTAGGCATATTAATCCAAACTAATAAAACTGGTGTTGTATAATTTTGGAAACTTTTAATGAACATTTATATTTTATAATTGTCACAGAAATCCACGCTACCCAATCGTAAGGCTCTAACTGCTACCCCCTGTTTAAGCCTAAGTATTTTGTCTAAACTGGCTCTAGTACTTTATGGATACATTGGTTAAGTTTAGATAATTAGATAGACCAATATATTAATTAATTGTCTTGTAAATATTTTTCAGATTTTTTTTCATAGTAGATACCTATGAAGAAAATTTAGATTTTAATAGTTTTTGTTTACTTGTAAAAATTACAAAAATATGGAAAACAGAACAATATTATTTTCATAAATGTAGTGATACTCAAATTGAGCTGCATTTTTCTCTTATCACGAATGTGGTGCGTGTTTTACAATCGAACCATTACTAAACACGTTAGTCCCGGAAGTGTACCGATTTAAGTAAGGTCACGTTCTGTTAGAATAGAGATAGGTTGGGTATTGTTAGGTTTGGTTGAGTTATGTTAGGCTTTGTTAGGTTGTTTGAGTTAGTAAGGTTAGGATTGATTAAGTTATGTTAGGTTTATTTATGTTGTGTTAGTTTGTTAGATTTGTTTAGGTTATGTTAGGTTGTCTTTGGTTTGGATAAGTTATGTTTGGTTAATCTACCTAACCTTACAAACCCAATGTAAACTTTATATAAAAAAAATCTAACCTATTAATTACCCAACCTAGCCTTATTCTAACAAAACAGACTGGCGTGCTTCCAGCTAACGTCTCTAATAATGGTTATATTCGTATTCTGGACAAAATTACGCAAAATTTGAGTACCCTTATTGCTATATTTACGGACAAAGACTTTTTAGTATTCCTCAATTTTGTAATCATATTCTCGTTTCTTAGCTATGTTTCTACTATTGAAAAAATGTCTCAAAACAATCGAGAAGGCCCCTATTTTATTTAATATCCTAAGTTTAAAATGTAAATTAACATTTTATAAATGTATGTGCAGATGTCATAAATGTGTGCAGATTTCTTCATGTGTTCTGAGGTTTGCTGCTTAAAGGAAGAAGCGAGTGGGGGTGTTTATGTATGGGAACGTGAATATTTGATAAGACTATCACAGACATTCTAATACATTATTGATGTGTGTACCCCTACATTTCCTCCCACAGCTAGTTAAGGTACTTTCCAAGAAATGGTACTGTCATGTTAATGTTGAATCTCTAACCTTTTAAAATGAGTCAATTTAAACCATCAGAAACTCGAATTCAAGTATATCCTATTGCTAATACTATGTACATATTTAATAATGAATTAAATAGAAGTACAATCAATGAATAAGTTAAATTGGTTGTAAAACCTAAACAACTAAATACTCTTAAAATACTTTATTTACTATTTGAAATTTCCACATAAAAATGAGGTGAAACATTTTCTAAAATTAATAAATGAACTCTTATTGTCTTTACTTTAACATTAGTTTTTGAAACTAATCATAAAACCCATTTTAAGGAAACAAAAACAATTGAAATATAAATTTTATAAATGGTGAATACAACACTTTATATATGTAAGAATTTCAGCATTATTTTATCAGCTAATGCACTAATGTACAGGTCAGAAACAACTGAATTATTAAAACTATACAAAAATAACTTAAAGGCATAGCTTTGTTAAATACCCATGCCAAATTCAGTTTGATTATTTTAGCACTGATCGTCAAGATATGAGCGTATATGGATTTCGAACTAGTGTGATTAATTAAGATGAGTGAATGTAGTCATTGTAACAAACTAAGGCCAGCCATCATTAGAAAGTGTCAGTAATTAATATTCCAATGACAAGTTTATCAGCTGATGCCATTCAAAATTTGTTATAACTCTGATTGGAATCGAATTGAGAACCTTTGAAAATTTCCCCTTAGTCAATTAATAGTAACACTCTTGTTTATTATCGTAACAGACTCTTTTTGCTTAAGGTTAAACAAAATATATGGAATGAATAGTAATGTTGCACCATTTTCAAAATAAATGTTACTCAAATTAATGGTTGCCTCTATTGATAAACGTAAGAATAAAAAGCATTTGTAATGGCAAGCGGCACTGTCCAGATAAGAAACAAACAGCTAATGCGAATTTCGTAAAATTTATTTACTATTTCCGCACATTAAATTGTCTTCAATAACTTCATAAGCAGCGACGGCATGAAGAAAGAATTATCCCATAGCTGAACAGTAGTGTATACCTTCCTCCAAAATAGAACAGGCTTGAGAAGTATAGCATCAAATATTACTTACTACCTGTAATAACACTAAAAATAAAATTATAAGTTATACAATCTGATCTTATAAATAACTTTAGCTATTAGTCTAAAAGGGTCTATATTGACTTTAGCATGGATCTTCTACAGAGTGTGCTTTTTAAGTGTTTCTTTCTTTTCAATAATTTTGTCTAAAACTTGCAATGCTAAGTTGGTTGGACATTTTTTTTAAATCATAGGTAGAAGTATTTTTTACACCATTCACGTCAGACCAATTTTCACAATTTAGATATATTACAAATAATATTCTATGAACTTAAATACACACTGTAAGTGGTACACAAAATATATCCTCAATAAAACTTGAGTAGCTAAACTATAGCTAGACACGTTTATAAAAAATATAAAATTAAATAATAATTCACACTAACTAATATTTCTGCTATACCAAATACTAAGTGTATTATGATTACATTTTCAATTTCGGTGAAAGTTTAGCTACCCAAGGTTTATCAAGGATACATTTTGTGTAATTGTAAATTACCACTCTAAACCTGTTAAGAGTAAATGTTTTATCGAATGGCTCTTTTATTGTGTTTACATTTTCTTTACCGTAATAGATTTTGTTCACACCTGTAACTTTTGGGTTTATACAGATAAATACATTTAGAGTCCCTTAGATAAGACTAGTTGAGAGTGTATCAAGAAGAAGTTTATTAGTGGTTCTCATTTACTTGAAGAGGCAGACCGTGCTCGAGAGGGTAGCTTTGTACGGCTTGGCAACACCCTCCATAACATACAAGATATTTATACTGATTTTTTATACCATAACACAGTCTGATTGTTTATACTGGAGTGTATGAAGTAGGTTAGCTGTGGAACTCATTAAATATGAATTTTTCTGTATATCATATAGCTTAAAAACATATTTCTATCCTTGTTAAGTTTGTAAATGTAACTCAAGATAAATTTCACATCTTCCTCTACTTTATTAGCTACACAGTAAAAGTTAATACTAAATGCACCAATCACTCGGCTTTGACTGACTATGAGTAAATAAATCACTCCAGTTTTTTAATCGAAGCAATCTGAAAATTCTCGATTGTCTGCCAATATGACTTTCATCAAAGACACTTGCTGAAACAAACTTACTTATAATTAAAACATATTAAATCGTTCGGTCAGTGTCTAAACTAGGTATACCAATAACAGAGTAGAATTTTTTTTTGCATTTTCAAAGTTAGATCTAGGGAGAGGAAGCTGAGTTATGGGGTCCGCCAAGGCTCTGTTGTAAGTCCTCTACTTTTCCTGATCTACGTTAACGATGCTGGATCAGCGATACAGAATGGACGACTTGTCCAGTACGCAGATGACACGACTCTATGTCTTAATGCAAAATCAAGTCGAGACATTGAAGAAGTGAAATTTATTGAGCTCAATAGTTTAATACAACATTTTAATTAGCTTAATCTTAAAACCAATCCAAATAAATCATCTCTTATACAATTCTGCTCAGATGGTATTCCTACATGTTGGATGAAACTGAGGTTGGATAAGTCTGCTCGACTAAATTCCTTGGAATATACCTTGATCAATGTTACGTATCCTAAACAAACCTAACATAGCCTAACCAAAGTAATGATAGTGAACTTACGGAAAAGGTCCATGAATTTAACTTAACGATTCCCTTTAAATACTAAAAATACATGTAAATATATTAATTTATGATGGTTATGGATAGTTTACTTTTCTTCATCTTTTACGTTTAAAGGTAATTGGTCTCAAATCAGATCTACCCTGCTTTAGATATCTTATAAAAATACTACACTTATATGTACAGGGTGTCTCTAAAGTTTCTTCCCAAACATAAGTATGTGGTTCCTTGGATCATACATATATAAAACCCCAAGAAATATAAGTCCTAAAATTTTTTTATTTTGTCTATCTATATGTTTGTTTGTATTTTTTAAATATATATTTGTGACTCCAGAACCACTATATTTACAGGAAATAAATTTGGTGTCAAAGATAATAATATGAAGTACTGTTAATATATAATTTTATAATATAAAAATATGTTTAAATTTAAAAAGGGGTGGCCATTTCAATATTTTTACTGAAATTTACTCAAAAACTTTAAATCTGACTGAAAATTTACAAAATAATACAAAGATTAAGGACCTAATAAAAAACTCAATGAGCCAATTTGGTTATAATCCTTTCATAAATAACTAAGGAACATGCATTTTATCAATGCAAGGTGTGCCATGCTTCAGCCAGGACAATGCTCACTACAGCCATTGTTGGAATAATTGTAGAAATTTGTTGCTTAGGTTAGGATATTTTACGTTTGGATAGGTTGCAACGAAACATAACCTCAATTTTATAAATTATTCAACAACATTATTGTTTATATTCGGATTCCTTTTTAGTCTTACGGATTTCAACATTGTACTAGATCTACACTTTATGTAAAAAATAATAAATTGATTATTATTTTCAAAATATCATAATTTAATACTATGATTTATTGCATCACCTGTTTTTTTCTTGTTATGCCTTCATATGCTATAAGAGGTAAGTAGCCTTAATATATTTTTATTTTCTGTTGAACTATTTCAGAAAAAAAATATACGAGAATATCGTATATATTCTCGTATTTTGAAAATACATGTATTATTTTTTACGTAAGTTGTCGATATAATACACTATTAAAATTTGCACGACTAAAGAGCAAATTATGATATCAATAATTGTGTAGACTAAATAGTTAGTTAAATTGAGGTCATATTTCGTTACAACCTAACCACACTTAAAATAACTTAATATAAGCAACAAATTTCAACAATTGTCCCAATGATAACTTTAGTGAGCAGTCTCCCGGTTGAAGAGCAGCATACCTTGCATTGATAAAATTTATACTTCTCGGTTATTTATAATAGGTTTTTGACAAACTGGCGCTCGTTGGACTTGTTATGAGTTATTCAATTATTTTAAGTCTAACTTAAATTGTTCGAGTAATTTTCAGTTTACATATTGAAACAGTTGCCTTAACTATAACTCAAACATATTTACTTATTCTTATGACATATTATAAGTACATAATATTATGATCTTTTATACCAAGTTAAAGCTATTTCTTTAAATATAGTGGTTCTTGAGTCAAAAACTATCATTAAAATAGAAAAACTAGCCGATAGACGGAAACATTTTTGGACTTATGAAATCATACACTTAAGTATAGGTCCGTATTTGAGTGATACCCTGTATATATTGTTTGGGGTAAATTATCACGGTTATATAAACATATACTACTCTCATTTCTGTGGAAATCATATTTTTGGGAGTTGTTGAAAAGGAGTAAATTACCCATTACAATAGAAATGTTTCAGACAAATTAGTTTGGTTTTACGTTTAAATATATATATATATATATATATATATATATATATATATATATATATATATATATATATATATAATATTTGAACAAATTGATATATATATATATCAAATTAAGCGTTATTATTACTTCTATATTGACCATAGTACGTTTACACTAATTGATAAACGTAACGCTTCTCCAATACTCGTCATTGAACCCACAAGTCATGTGAGAGCTCGAGATGTGACGAAGAGTTCAGAGTACGAGGACCTTCCGTGGATATCCTCGTGACCTTGTTCATCCAGCCAAGGTTTTATCCAGTAGAAGTAAACAACAACCCCTCCAAACAGTAATACCAGCATCGTCACCACCACGCTGACTATGCAGTCTACCTGTCAAAAAATGATTTATTGTTCTTATTTAGCAATAAATTCAGGTATGTACTAATACTAAAGAACTATGGTGAATAGTAAATTTCTTATTATTGAGAACTTGTAGGTGTTTCATGTGAACTTTGTTTTAAATATGCCAAGTAAATGTCATTACTAATGTAGGATCACGTTCTACCAACAGGATACAGTTTATCTCGAATGTAACGACTACTAAACCATGAGTGTGTCATATAGTACCTATATTGAGTTAGATATTCATATAACGTGTGCTAATCACTTGTAACAAAGTGCCGACCGTTATTGTCTCCTTCCTCTTTTTATACATATTTTTTTTTTACATTTCAATATTTAAAGTAACTTTTAAAAAACTGAAAGTATGGAAGGTGAGGCGAATTGTATTTTTCTTGCGTTAATACACTGGTTAAGTTGTAATCTAATATCCCTTCACCATAGGCCTAAAAGGACCCCTTCAAACACAAAAAAACCGTCTAATGCTTTAGATGGCATTGTCAGCTGCTATAATACACGTATAAGACCAAACATTGTTGGGTGTTAGTATCCCAAAATATTGTTGAATACCCACAAAGGGGTTACGTTATGGAAGCTGGCGAACTCAAAACTGTTCTCAGCAGGTAGCAGTCACACGAAACTGGACCCCGACCAAGCGGAAACCTTCCTCTAAATATGCTTTGACCCGCTCTGTACGTAAACATCAGTTCAACCTCCTGGCCACGAACTTAGTTGTGCAATATAAATATTATTTTATTATACTCTACTATCAATGATGAGCCTCTACACCGCCACCCCCCACCGTATGTATACAACACGCCATTATTCCTGGAGAAAGTGTGAAATAAAGCCATAAAAAATTATGAAAAGTTATGGATTTTGAAAAGCTACTGAAATTTCTTTTAGATCCTTACCCTTTTTTAGTTATTTAGTAATTCAGAGGCAAACGCAAGACATTTTGGTAATAAACCCCATATGTTACGTTCAGTTAACAATAACTATGTTAAACGACATTAAATACATAAAATATTGAACATAAATAACATGCATTGTGGGGATTTTACTTATGTGATAATTGATATCAGTTAGGTAAAAAATAATAATATTTTTTACCTAACTGTTTTTTACCTAACCTAAAAAACAGTGATATTTTTAAAAAATCTTACTTCATAAGTGAATAAGTTATTATACATTGCTAATTTTTTTGAAAATAATTTGTTTCAAAAATATTTTTAAATTTTAATTTAATAAGATAAGATTGATTAGTAAACATGATATACTTCTTTTATTAAACTAACAATACTATCTGTTTTAAAAACATCGATTTTTCTAACCTATAAAAAATTGTTTCATCAATTTAAATATTACGTAGTGCTGCAAAAGTGGGGAATGACTTAAATGTGCCATTCATGTTGGTCCTATATAAAGTTAAAAATAGCTCATGCGCTAATCAGGTAGGAAAAATACAAACCATGATTAGCTCTTCCTCTTTTTATTTATTATTGTTCTTGATTACACTTCAATAGTTGATTTTAAAATATTTATAGTAATGTAAGGGAAGCCGTAATTGCATTTTTCTTGTGTTAAATAATTTATACATTGAAGTATTATGTTCCCATCAAAATATTTTTATACTAAAATAATTAAATCTTAAGAAATTGTAAAATAAATGCTTTTGGTGCAAAAACTGTTAAATAGTTCTTGTCTTCAGTTATACAACGTATAACACATTCTTACAAACAAATTAGTACCTTGGCAATAAAACATATTTTAGGACGACTTACCTATAAATAATACAATATACTGTTTCCAGACCTAAATAAAGTTTGGATTAAATAAACTAATACTTGCATACAATACTGTTTATGCGTGTAACATGAATTTACCCTATAAATAAGCAGGGTTAGGTTGAACTATGTGAGATACAAGAATTTCGTACGTTATTGGTCTCTACCATTATTGACTCTTCGCTTCTGTTACCGATACAATATATTCGAAAGTGTGTAGAGGAAGTATGAGTGTTTACTTTAAAAATCAAACTTTTGCCCTTTATGAAACCCGTTAAAAATTGAATTAACTTTAATCACATACTAGGTGGAAAAAATATGGAAACGCTTTCACAACTTTTGTATTACTGCTTGTAAAAGATAAATCTTAAATATCGTAATGGTTACAAAGAAACATGTTCACGCCATTAGAGACATTTCATCTTTTTAGGGGAACAGGGGATATCATTGTGTGGAGTCGAACGAAAATCTTCAATATAAGCCTAGGTCTAGTTTGGTATCAAATGAAAGGTATATGCAATATAAATTAGTTGCCGCAAACTGGACTTCGAAAGGTTTTTTTTTACCATAGTATCTTTAATTTGAATTGAAAAGTAACTAATTAGATCGATGTTATTTCCTCGTGATTTAGTTGTGTCAGGTAAATTATTCTGATAACAAATTACACTTTGTAGAACGCAATAATTATTTCAAAATACGAAATTATCGAACTATCTATGGAAGAAATAACCTTACAAATTAGTTACCTCACAAGACAGAGCATGACTAAATTTGTTTGTACCACAAAATTCAAATGACCACTACTCTGGAAAATATAAACATTTAGAAGTCCAGGTTGTGGTAGTTAATTTATCTTAAATAAACCATTTATCTGTTACCAAACTCGACCTTGGCTTGCATTGAAAATTTTTGTTCAACTCCTTACACAAAAGATGAAATGTCGCAAAAAGCGTCAAAAAGTAGTTTCTTTGTACCCATTACGATGTACAAGAAAGATTTCACTTTTACAAAATTAATAAAAAGCGTTTCCATATTTTGTTCAACCTTGTATGTATCATTTCGAATAATCAACACAAAATATGCCATTGTCTAAAAAAAATAAATAAAATAGTTTACTTCACTCACAACCGTCCACAATACTTGTGTACTATATATTATTTACATGAGGTTTTATTGCAAATATTAAAGTACTAAACTAACTATTGTACCCTGCGCAAAATAGTGCAGTAGTTAAAATTCTTCTAAACTTACTTTAGCTCGTAACATTTTAAAAATAATAAAGAACTAGAATTCTCTTCAAACTACTAATCAGAATTAGAATTTTACTTGTTGCATTCATAATAACATGTTAAATATATACACATAAATGATCATACCAATTTATAAATATTGCTGTAGTACAGTATTTAAGTATTTTTAAATATGCTTAGAATGAAATTTAAAAAATATTCAAAATAAAAATAGTTAATATAATAATATATTATAATACTTTCCAAATCCATACCAGGTGAAAAATTATAGAAATATATTTTCTCGATATCATACTAATGATAAAAAAATAACTGCAACATAATAACAAGTATCCTAACTATACAAACTGATATTTATGACAAAAAAGTAAGTTCTACTGCACTAGATGACTAGAAAAGAAATACTACAATAGAGTTGAGAGGAAGCAATAGATAAGAAGTTTGGAAATTTAACCAGTGAAAAACACATTCGAAGCAAATTTAACTAAATTTGGTCATGATAATGTCAGACAGAAAGATAACATAAGTCTTCTAGTAATAAAATTAGTATACATGACACTAAAAATGTACTAATATAATATGTATATGTTTTTAGTGACGAAAACTTAAAATAAATAAATAAGTAAAGTAGTATTAGTTAGGGATGCAAAGAGGAATAGAATTCTTGTATGTATAAAGATGTGTTGCCTTACGTGGTACAGTGAGAGAAGCTACACTAATATTGCTTTATGCAAGAAAACAACAACATCTATAATTTGTCTAATGTTTACTAATTGCAATACCAAAACAAACAATATAAGTGAAAAGGACGATAACCATTTATCGTTTTTAGCTGTACATTTATATACTACTGTCTCCATTATATACTTACAATAGTGTCAAATATGCAGCACATGTTGACTGGCGAGGTTATAACCCACTCAACTGAAGGTAAGTTGATGTGTGTGTCACAATCACAGGCTGATTAGATAACACCAGATTGTTTGATACTTACCTTTGTGTCACAGGCTTGAACTAATTATAGACTGTGGTTGTTTGTGTTTTCCTCGGGTCTGACTTAGTAACTCAAACATCAACCTAAACATACTGAGTAACTTAAAATAGAGCAGCACTTTAAAGAATATACAACTTTATCAAATAAAAACCTTGTTTGGACATTACGAATTGTTCCCTCCACTAGTATCTCACCAAAGTAATATTTTATTGATACCTTTGCCTCGATTATCTTCTTTTTATTCGTTCCATGCATATATTTTACATCATATTGCTTAAATACTATGTTTTCCGTTTGAATTAGAATAAACAAAAGTTTGATGAAAATAGGTTACATTTTAACTAAAGGTATATTGATATATTTCTATAATGCTGCGTGATTATTTAGTGACCAACCAATGGATACAAAATAGTTTTACGGCAGGTGATAAGATTCACAACTAAAGTACAATTTCAAATACTTTTTGAAAACTACAAATATTAACAGTAAGAAAAACATACAAAACATTTACAATATTAAAGGTATTTCGGTTGTTTGAATATGTGTTTTTAATCGTATTATTTCAAATACACAATTCACACACTTATTCAATAAAAATATAAATACATTATTGTATCACAAAACGAAAGTAAATTTTCAATAATAACATTCATTTTATCAATAAAAAATATATTCATGTGTATGACAAATATCGAGTGACTTTCCAACTGGAGAACATTATGTATATTGAACTCGGTTTATTAAAAAACACAAAAATTCTATTTAAAACTCTGGGATCACAATGTAAGTAAGGTGTTCAAGATTCATACAGTAGAACATACAAAACATATAATGTAATTCATAATTTATTATTAAATTAGAAAATAATTATTTTGTTGCATAAAAGAAATAAATTACCAATACATCAATACTACATAAAATCCATTGTTTTGTATAGAAAGCAGAATTCAAAAATTAAATTTGCAATTCATTCCAGGTACCTTCATTTAAACATATACCTCAAATATTATTTTTCTTGTTATGTCAAACACTTAAATAATAGTTGTTGGAGTTCTAAATGTACTTAGTTAAGGACTAAATTAAAACAACGCACAGCATATTTATTTAAATTTTAAGTGGTACAAACAGTCAAACGGAACAAACTAGTTGAGTGGATTATACGATGGAGAATTATGTGGACCACAGTAAACTGTCCAAAGACATTCTGAACCACTTAGTAGATTATCTAAGTTATCATCAATAAGATGATTTCAAACAACGTGATTACATCTTTATTAAATACCTTGTTTCCAGTAAAAATACCTGTAATGTCAACATTAAAATTGTAAATGTACTCATTACAGAAACAGTAAGGAAATGTTTTTAACTTCTGGTTGAACATTCTGTAAAACTATCCAAAATATGCATAATATATTAAAGCTTCTTCGTATGAATTATCTTTATAAAAGTCATGTAACCCTTATCCAGAAGGCATCTTCTAAGGCTCCAATAATATTAGGCAGTTAGTTGAATGCATGTCACTTAAAGATTTACTACTGTTATATTATTAGTTAGTATTTCTTTATAACATTATTTACAAGTTTATTTCGAACGTTTAGTTTGGATCATAAGGGTTTGAATGGAGAAATCAATCAATCCCAGTCTGTTCAATGATGGCATCAACTGATAAATAAAACATCACCTAAACAACAAACTACGGAAGGGAAAAGAGAATATATTCTTCCTTTAGGCAAATAACGAATAGATTTAGTATCTTTGTGGGTATCTTTCTTAACCCTCCTTATCACGATTTAATTTATTTACTAGTATTTACATGTATACGAATTGGGAATATTAGATGTGATGATGTATCAATTACAGTGGATCAATAATTATCTATACAATGCTATAATTAATCGTCTAGACTAGATTGGGTCGAATATACTGTTAGATGTTAGATTAGAATGTTAGCTGAAATAAAGAAATAACACCTAACAGTATTGTTTTATTTCAGAATCAGAATTGTTTTCGTCCACTGCCTTATAACTAACATTACCTTTTACATATGTTTCAGACTTAATATAAGATATAAATAATTCATAGAAATAAGACAAACAAACTGGGGAAAACCTCTTCTCTTCGTTTTCAAAATTGATTATAATAAACTCCACTCAAAATGTTTAATATAAATTATAAATACAAGACAAGATAGCTTATTAAATATATTGACGAATTTTGTCGAAACACGTATAGCATAAAAATAACAAAATTATTTACAAATAATGGTTATTAGGTTATTTTCTTTAAATTTCACTAAATTTTCATAATATAAAATTATTTGGAGATAGATAATGCTTATTGTCTAGTGTTACTGTTTAATGTATATTAATTTAAATTAATAAAAGAAGAAAACCCTTTCTTTCTTAACATTGTTTCTACTATTTCTAACAATTCAATGAACATTGTTTTACACAATGGTTTTTGAAAGAGTATAAAGATTCAGATTGCATGCCTGTTAAGTTACAATATAGGTAGTGATTACCACGCATTAGTGGTTACTGGGCGTGTTATCATGCTTTGTAACATCTGACAATAAATATTCATCGATTGTCTAATTACGTAACAGTAAAGGTATTCCTCGAAATCAATGACTGGACTAATAAAAACTAACTTTATATACAAAATATTAAATACAACAGTAATACTATATGAAATGTATTTACCTTAAATAATTAATAAACATCACAATAAAGTGAAAATTAACATCAATCATGTTTTAATCACCAAAATTGAACGAAATCAAGAACTAAATGTATTTTGGGTAAATATAAAGGTATAAAAAAATTTTATAAATATAAGGTATAAATAAAGGTAAAAAAAGGGAGTGTGAAATAAAGTCCCTAGGTGGAGGCAAAATAGACATTATTTACTATAAGTAAAATTATTACAGTGATTATGCTGAGAAAAACATAATACGACTTATTGTTTTATAAAATGTTAAAGAAAAGTCATAGAATTTATTTTATTTGTTCTATATATTCAAGAAGTCAGAATTAGAATTTTATAAAAACAACAAAAGTTATTTTTTTTTCAAATTAAATTAAGTGTATTGTTCAATAAAAACAACTGTATATTATGTATATTAATATATGTTCAGTGAACATAAATTACCTAAAATGTGTATTGTAAGGCATTTACACTGGTAGAAGGTGATGTTTACATACCACTACGATACTGTAAGGGTCCCTAAAGAGACATCCAATGCCACTACACAGAACCTCCATCAGGAAAATGCTAAGCGACATTTCAAGTCAACTTATTGTAAAGTCAATACCATTGTGTGTGTATGTGTGTATTGACCCACCTTTGTATATGCCCTTTGTAAACATATCCTAATCTATTATGCAGAGGATCAATGTTGTTAGAATATTCAATTCCTATTCAAGAGGCATATCCGAGAGGTTTTGATGAATTTAGGACTGCACAAAAAGTCAACTTATTTGTAGAACTGCTACGTCCAGAAATAGGCGTCAATTCAGTTTATAAACTATAAATAATTAAAATAATTACTTTAATAAAAGTTGTATTTATCCATATAGTTCAAAGTAAGAAGTAAGGCAGTCATTAATTTTAATAAATTGATCCTTGTCACAATTTGATTAAACCTGTTTTAAATCTAAAATACTGTTCAAAATGTGCCCCCACTCCTGTATATACATGTCTAATATCCATGTACCAGAATTTAGTTATTTAAATGTTGATTTACTAAACAATTATCCATATTTGTTGATATTTTTACAAGAATGTTAATATTAATAAAGGTTTTACACGATAAATGTATTACATTACTATTGTACCGTTAAAAACGGCGTTTCTTATATCTTCAGTCCCTTATAACAATCGTAATGTTTTTTTATGCAAAGATAATACCATCCATTCTATTGAGGGTTTGTAAAGTTAGTTGGTAGCTTTTTTACAAAAATATAATATGATTAGAGCATTTAATAGAATCTACATTTCCCAGACGTTTCTCTGTGATGTGGCATCCTCAGTGGTTTCTCTGAGTCTGGTTATCTTGTAAATATTGTAGATAGTACCTTGACGCGGTTGTCACCGGAAAATTTATAATATAGTCATGACTGCGGCCACTTAAGCCTAAGTTCTAAGAGCAATTAAATATTTACGTGATGAAAAAATTAAATAAACATTCATTAGCCATTCAGGCAATCTCCTGTTAATAATTTAAATTGTAATTTTTATTATTGTTTAATTATAGTATTTATTTTATCACATTAAACATTTTTGAAAGCTAAAAGCAAAATATTTATGTTTAAGATAGATTGATAGGTATAATAATCTAGGTTATAAATAACTACTTTCAGGCTTGATATAAATTTGAATCATATTTACTGTTTAACATACATTTTTGTTTATTTAATATTATTTTGCAATCTAATATTTATAGACTGTAAAATATCAAGGCTGGAAGGCTTTGTAAACATAAACATTAGTTCCGGACAAAAGAGCTGCAGAACTCTCGAGGTCTGTCTTTGTTGAACATGTCACCCTCATTTCAATACATGGACTGTGATATGACTTTTAGCAATGAAACTTTACTATGTAATAATATACTGCTATACAAAAAAAATATTCAAACTCGATACTTATAGGCTTGTTTAGTAGGTTGCTTTAAAATACTTATTGCACGATAACAAGATTAAAAACGTTCTTTTTGAATTGAATATGGTTCTACAAACTAAGCAACTGTTTATCAATCTCAAAGTTTTAAATTCACTATTGACATTTTTAAGATTCAACCTTTTGAGATGAGATTTATTGCATTACATTTTTGCAACTAAGACCTTCCTTAATATGCAACTCATTACTTCCTCCTTGGTGTCCTTGGGCTATCTCCATAATCTGTTGAAAAGTCTAAAGTTGCTTCAAAAAGTTAGTTTGTTGTGTTTAACATTGATGTGTTAAGTTTAAAAGCTTAATCGAGAATGGTGCTAAAGTATAATACTGTCACCAGACTTTGTAGATAATCTATATACAGAAATATAATAATTACTTTCAACTTTCCATCCAATTAGGTAAAACGTGTAATATAAAACTGTTATAGTTTTACATCCATATCACAATCTTATGACAAAGAAGTGCATTATGTACGATTCATATCTTAATATACATAACAACATTAATAATCCTGATGCTGGAACATAAGTATATCTTACCAAAGTAAAGAGTGAGATATCTTGTTTACTTCTCAAGAAAGATGGATGAGGTTTCCAGTCAAACAATACCCTTGTGAGGTAAAATGTCTTCTACAACATTTCCTGTAAGAACTTTAACATTTCTCGGTACAATAGATTAAAATTTTTTATATCAATTATTGTTAAGTGCTGTAATACTTCATAGTCATTATTGAGAAAATGATTTAATAACAAGTTTAATGAATTAGCTTAGCTTGAAATAAACTTAGTAACTTTAAGTTCAAACTATTTACTTCGATCCTTTTGTACGTTTGATAAAGAAGACTATAGTAAATTGACTTCCCAGATTACAGATTTTTAAACAATAAATGAGACACAGTAACACCTTCCATTTAGGTAGAGTTGAGAGTCAGGCTCCACCTACTGCTGGAGTGACGTAGGTGATAGGCTGATTCACAGGCGTTCTCATGTTGCTGTACTGATGAACTATCCTAACTGCTTGAGCATGACTGACTGATTGTGCCGACTGTGGGTGCCAGTGTATCAGTCTTGTAAATCAAGGGTCCACGTGGACACCCACCTTTTATTAACCGGTACCCTTGTGACAGCGACAGTCTAGGTGGAGCCGCACTCTCAACTCACGGCGAAAAGAATATAAACCTACATGTGGAATGCATGACTGATCGTTCTGACCTCTTGAATAATTTACTGACTATTAAACATTATTATTGATATTAATAATTTCATTTATATCTATTATATGTCTACAGTTTAAGTAAAGTAATTAATATCTATAAAATTAATGTCCAAAGTAACCAGTATTCAAGATAATTGGCGCTGATTTGTCTTCCAAAGTAATTGTGTGTTTCGATTAGATACGTGGACTACCATTGGTTAAGTTAAGGAAGTGGCTACATAACTAGATTAAATACACAAACTAACTATATAAACATAACCACATAAACTACATATATATGTATATATCTTAGAATATTAATGATAAACCTTAGGATAATTCCAATGGCACTGCCTTATGTATTAAATATTTATATATTAACTTATACATAAAGCAAAAGTCTAAATAATATTATTATTAACACCACCATACATGTAGGTGGGTGGGTCAGTACCGTTGTACTTGTATGGGTGGGTGGGTGAACACTACCATATATGTAAGGGTGAGTGGGTACATACCATCGTATATGTGTGGGTGGGCGGGTCGATTTTGATCAAGGGTTTAAGTATCATATAGAAAGTTAATATTTGTACTGTACTATAGTTAATATTGTTCAATTAGTTATTCCAAAAATAATTTGTCCAGCTTGTAAGTTAACTCCTTCAGTGATTTTATAAGTTAAAACATATTCCTAAAATCTAACGATCTTAAAATCATTTAAGTCTTGAATTAAAAATGAAACATCAAATATAACATTATTGTCTACTAGGAGTATTATAAAATACGCATTATTATTATTTTATGAATAAATAATTAATGGCCCACAGGAACGCGTTTTTTTACGAACATAAAATAATGTTCGTAAAAAAACTCTTACTGCCCCTAAACTATAGGGAGTGGTGTGCTACCTCAACCACTTAAGCTACTTAAAGACTTAGTGCGAGGGAGACTAGAGCTTGCCACTACTCTTTACATGTAGGGTAACAGCCGGTTGTTTGTTCAACTAAAAGGGTCCAAACACTATTGAGCTTGACACTATGCTACTTAAAGACTTAGTGCGAGGGAGACTAGAGCTTGCCACTACTCTTTACATGTAGGGTAACAGCCGGTTGTTTGTTCAACTAAAAGGGTCCAAACACTATTGAGCTTGATACTATGCTCTTCCAAGACCGTTAAACAGCTGTTTCATGATGTATTTCACAGAATTTTACCAAAGTTAATTAAATAATACACATTACGTTAGTGGAAAAAACACAATATAATACAATATTGAAGTGCAACATAACCCAAGAGTTTATACTTAAGGTTATAGTTCTTCCATTAATTTTACATCAGGTTTTGAATTTTAAAAAATATGTAAATAAATGTCAAAGTAAGAGTTTAGGTTTTATTCACCTGCACCACTCCTGGTCAGAGAATGGTAGATCGGTTAACCGGAATCTGAAAATGAATCTAAAGCATTTTTTAATTCGCTTTTTTTATTTCAGCTAATGCCGATTTATGAATGGATCAATAAAGTTAAATAACATATCTCAGTGTTCCACGTACAAATGTTTCAAGCAAACATTCTGGACTAACTTAGTAAAATGTACAGGGTGTAAATGTGAGTTATATGGACATACATTATTGTATGCGTGAATGGTACTTAAAACACTATTTCATTTAATTTTTCTTGAAAAAATCAAAAACACTAACATTTAGTTAGTCACGTGTTTTGTTGCCATTTTTTTCATATATTTGGATACCTATGTATTCGTTTGTAGATTTTTTGCAATCAACTCATTTATTTCTAACAAATAACTAAACAATAATTCATTCACACACAACATTTTAAAATATTTCTGATTATCCTTTCTTTTTATATTTTCAGTTCAACTCAATATTTTTCATTTATTTTGTTTCCTCCTAGAACTACCAATGTAATTATGTGTTATTTTATGCAGAAAATTTTAAGATTATAGTGCCTTACTTTTCACTAAATGGGAAAAGATCTTAGAATGCTCATATTTATAGAGATTACAAATGTTTTTGATACAGCTCATATATCTAGCCATTCCCTAGATGTTAAAATTATATTTGTATGTTTAATTACTTTTCAAATATTATAATTAACACAAAACTAACGTGATTTTTAAATATTAAAAGTATAACTTTATCCAAAAGTAAGTTAATACCTCATAGTTAAATGTCATATTCAGATATATTGAAGTTGAAATGGTAGTGTTAATGCAGTAAAATATGATTAAAGATAGTAATGTAATAATATAATGATATGTAAATCGTCCTTTTTAGGGATGAATTTAGGACCATAAAGTCCTCTCTTCCACTTAACCCAAAGTTTATTTAGTGGGATTGTTGGCAAGCTGATAGGTTTCAATATTTTTAACCTTATTTATCTATTTATATGAAAAGTTATTGATTTGGGCCACAATGCTGATTTACATAGTTTTTATTTATTATTCATATTTTCCCCTGAGAGTAAGGTGCTCAGATTAATGCCACCAAGTCTCCACTTTTACGAGAGCTTCGGTTTTTTCTTTATTTAATTAAGTTGCTTTATAAGCTTATGATCTCAGGTGACTCTTTGCATTATGGTTAACAATTAAAAACCATCTTTAGAGATTTGTTGAATTTACAGGCGAACAATTTCAAATAATATATAGTTTTTAATATTTAAATTACTGACTAAATAAATATTGGATTTTCGGTTAAAAAATCAATTTATATATATTTTTAACTGTACAAAATATCCAGTGGACACGTATAAATAACTAAGTTAACCTCTCTTACATTATATGAGAAACATTTACATTACAAAATATTCTGATTCATTTAATATTGTGTCAGCTATAAAGCATTAGTAATTCTGCTGAAAGTTTAGGAACATAAACATAGATTCAAAACAAGAGATACAGAACCCCTCAAGGGGCTGTTATTGTAATAACATCCTTTGTTGTGAATGACACTTCTTTTGTAGTATTGTGTTGAGACTGTGGAAAAACGGCGGTGGCTGGGTTGTATGGTTTAAAAGTGCTGTATGAAAACATATTCTGCTTATAGATTTTTTGTTACTTTTTTCTTAGTAGAAGAGTATTTAGCAAAATACAAAGGTACACTTTTACTATAGAGTATTAAAATTATTTAAAGCTACAGAATGTTAACTGAGTAAGAAGTAATACGTAATATTATTATGAAGTTACGCATTATAATTTATGATGCCTTGTGCTGTTTTTTTTTTTTTTTTTTTTTTTTTTTTTTTTTTTTTTTTTTTTTTAATAAAAGGAAAGATAACAGTAACTAATTTATACATTATTATGTATTTATTGGTAAAGGATTAAAGACAATGTTAGATAGATTAACAGGTTTTTAATTTCCCACATATTAATTACACTATATTCTTTGTAGCTTTTAGGACTAAGACATGATTCTAGTCCTACATGGAAGACGATTTACGGCCAGCAGTATCAATTGGGACTCATTAGGATAAATAATACATAACAAGAAAATTGTGGGGGAGGGCAGAATAAGTATCAAGTTAATATGAAAAAATTTTGCTTTTATGAATACTTCAGTCTTGTTATGTTTTCTTAATCAGGTTAGTGAGAAAATGAAATCTAAAAAATTAATTTTGCTACAATTTACATACATATTAGTAACATAATGAAAATATCTGTCATTACAGGACAACAATAATGTTACATAACAATAACTACCAATGTTATTGGTATGTATTGTTCAAATGCATAGAATCAAAATACAGAATCTGCAATATGAAACTCTTTAAGTTAAAGTATGAATATGTTAACCTCCTTATTCCATCATTTTGGGATAACTTTAGAACGGTACAAAGTTACCTCAAAAGTGGTACAAAGTTTCCCCTGCATTAGAAACCAACTTTATTTTCTACTTTTTAAAAGGTTTTTAATAGAAAAGCTAAACTGTAATATTTAAACCAATGTGTACTTGATGCTTTGTGTATTACAAATAGCTTACTTTTCTTAAATACAGGCTAGTACAGTCCCATTACAGTCTATCTATTAGGTACATTTAAAAATATAACTCCCTTGAAGGGGATGGGAGGCAACTCAATTTTTTTAAATGCCAACTCCTACTGTGTGACCCTTATGATAAATGAACTTGGTAAGACGAGAAGGTTAACATTAAGACAAGTGAAATCGGACTATCCAAAACAAAAACATTCTACTTATCTCTTTCATACATGAATACAATCTATTCAATACACGTTTGACATATGAAGCTTATAATAATAACCCACCCACCAATGCACGTACAATGGTATTGACCCACCCACCAATGCACGTACAATGGTATTGACCCACCCACCCACCCATACACACGTATAGTGGTATTGACCCACCCGTCCGTCCATACACACGTACATTGGTATTGAATCAAATGTATAGAATCAAAACATCGCTACCAGTTTTATTTGCTTTTTGGATTTGAGTAAAACTGTATACATCTAAACCTCAAGTTATTCGTGGGACAAACATTAATTCCGTCATAGTATGACGAGGTTCACTCCATTGGAAAGGGTGAAGACCTCCCCCCCCCCCCGGCTGGAGGGGTAGAGCGTTGGTAACATTTAATTAAAAATAAAATGATGATACATTAGGAAAGACGAACAGTGAGAGAAGTGGAGACAGAGACAGAACGCGTGTGTTGCTAGTGACAACTAGTGTCAACAAGCAGGAACTAACTTCATTAAACATATTACTGGCGATACCGTTTCCAATAGGAGCATACTGGTTCTACTCAATCACCGGCAATAACTCATTGTTTGTGAAAGATCAGATGTACAAAAGACACGTCAAGTTTCAAGTACGTAATGCAGGTAGAAAAGCGAATAGAGTCATGTTCCCTCATATTATTTAGTTGTTTGAATGTAGTATGATACAATAAATGCCCTACGGACTTAGGTCAAGGAAGGTATTGCAAAAGATAACATTTCAATCGGTGACATTGTTATAATGTCCTCCCGGAGTTTTAAAATGGCATTAATATCTCATTAAGACATTATATAACAGAAAATAGTTGTAACTAATATAAATAGTGCATAAGTTTAGTAGTGAAAATCATGTTAATAACTACACTTAACTATAATTATTAATCAGTAAGTATGTAAATAGCTTACCCTGTACCAAATACCCACAGCAAAAATTGTTCAACTCAACTGGTAAGTTTTATTACAGTATATTATAGTTTGTTAAAATATTTTTGACAATCCACCCTTCTAAACGAAAACAAACAAAACTTTAATTACTTTATATAATATAATTGTGTTTAAGATTTAATTAAAATAAGGCTACGTGAACATCAAAAGTTAAAAAAATCACTTTCATTTATTTCTGTATTTAAATATATTTAACAAAAATAATAATATAATGTTTAAAGTAAATATGAGAAAAATTGCTAAATGATTAAATTGCTAAATATAAATACTATTTTCTCGACAAAAAAAGTCACTTTTATAGTTAGTTATGTGACGTCTTGTATCTTTTATAAAAAATACCCTGTTTATCTTTCAAGGAAAATGAGTTCAGATTACTAGCATACAAACGGACACGCTGTAAGAAAATATTCCAAATATCACCTCCAATATTTTTAACGTAATAAGATAAATTCTTTGATTCGTCATTTACATAAATTATGATAATTAATAATGTTAATATTTCATTTTTAATTTTATATTTATTAACTCAATAATTTACTCAATTCAAGTTACAATTGCCAACTGTAACTCCTCACCAATGTAATATATATATATATATATATATATATATATATATATATATCTATTATACTTATGTCTGATTAGATTAATTGGATCAAGTTCTGCACTAACACTTGCTTTATGACACTTACATTGAATATTTGTATGACTTTATGCCTTCCTTTAGGAAATGTATTATTTCAAATAACTAAAATAATGTGGGCTTGATGGTAATGAACTCAAATAAAGTTTTTTTTTTACTTTTTCGGTTATTATAAGTGTTTGAAATTGTTTTAGAAAATAATTATTGTCAAATCATGCCCCAACAGTTTAGTGTTGTACAAGTTCTTGTTTTGTACTTAAGTTGATTTAGCAACTAACGATAGATTAATTATTGTGAAACATTTTTCGATGATTTTTTTTATATCACTGTGAGTAAACTTCATAATAAAATGCATCACTCAACCTCAAAAAAATAAATAAATAAATAAAAAACACAAAACTTATGTCTTTATAAATGGATGGACTTATGTCCCCAGTATATTAAGCATTTTAAATATGCTCTAAATTAAAACAGTGAAAATATTAACATAGATTCTACAAGTTATTGAAGTAAAAATTGTCAACCATTATATATTGTATTTTAAAAATCGAATGGACATATTAAGCCTTACTGGAAGGGATGAGCATTAAAATCATGCGTTGCCGATCAATTTTTCTCATGCAATTTTTCTAAACAAAAATTTCTAACAATATTTGTTTCCAATGATAGAGTTTTCTAATACTTGTTGCCTAATTCAATATTACTAATGATATTCTTCTAATGATAAAATTATTAGAAAAATATCATCAGTATGTAGTAAAAACAAAAGCAAGAAAAATATTTGTTTCTATGGTAACCTAGGCTGAATTCAATCATATCAAAATTAAAAAGTTACATATATAAAGTTATATCAAAATTATTTAATGCTGTAAACTTTACAATAATACCTAATGGATCCAAATCCCCAAGTTGTTGGAGGACAATTATTCATAGATGGTTATGTTTACTACAAGGTAAACATTGTAAAAGGTCGTTGGTATTGGAAATGTGCTAAAGTCGGAGAATGCAAGGCGAGAGCCATAACTTATCCGGAAGCCATAACTTTTCTAAAAGCAATTCACCTAATAAAAATATTTCTAAGATTGAGTTTCTAATTTCAATATTGCTAACCCAATTAAATAGTCAAAATTCCTAATTGTTTCTCATTGTATATTTATTATTACACGATAACAACGGAAGGAGATCAAGTTGTTGTTTTAAAAGGACCAGAAAAGTTACCTCACGATCATCCACCGAATCGCAAAGCAGCGGAAGCCAAAATTGTCAAGTACAATTTGAAAAGGAAAGCTGAAGAACCAGACGCGCGTCCAGCACAGATACTTCGGACTGAACTGGTCGGTTTATCGCAAGGGGTTCTGAGTCAGTTGCCAGAGCGGGAAAATTTGAAACAATCAATGAGAAGGGCACGCAGGAAGGACTCCCTCCTAACCCTCGCACATTGGACGACTTTATGGATTTGCCCAACCGATATCAAGTCACACAATCAGGAGATAGATTTCCTCTGGTTGATTCTCGCGACGGAGGTGTAGATGAAGGCAGAGTTATTGTTTTTGGTACACGCAGAAATTTGGAAATATTGGCTGCGAGTGAGGTGGTTTGGTTTTTAGATGGCACTTTTAAGGTATCTCCAAGCATTTTTACACAGCTGTTTACCGTTTTGGGAACTGTGTGGAGAGGTGGACAACTACCGGGTGATGAAATTCAAGTGATTGCTGTACCCTGCATATTTGCCTTGCTTTCTTCCAAATGTACGGATCAGTACAAATACGAGCTTGAAACAATTACGAATTCTGCTCATGATTGGGGTATTCGACACTGCAGACCCCAGAGAATCATGACGGATTTCGAAGTGGCTATCTTGAATGCGTGTAATTTGACGTTCAATGGAGTCCCCCTTTCGGCTTGTTTTTTCCATCTTGGACAATCCCTCCACCGTCATATTCAGAGTGAGGGATTGCAAGCTCTTTATAATGACCCTCAGAACCGAGGCATAAAGTTGGGTGCTCACATGATTTTGGCTTTGGCATTTGTTCCCCCGGATGATGTGCGTGAAGCATTTGAACTCGTGAGAGATGAAGTTGACGAAACATTGTTGCCCTTAATTGACTAATTTGAAAAGAATTACGTTGTTGGGATACCTGCGCGTGGACGTCGGAGAGCTGTATCTCCTCATTACCCGATTTCATTATGGAATCAATATAATAGTACAGTCAGTGGTTCGCAGCGTACAAATAACTGTAGTGAGGGATGGCACAACCGATTCAATTTGTCGGTCGGCAAAAATCATCCAGACGTCTACACATTCCTGAATGAGTTGAAAAAAGAACAGGCCGATTATGAAACTATAATTACGGAGCTGGCGTTGGGTCGGAAAGTTAAAGCCGGCCAAAAAAAAGTGGAAAACTGTGAATGCGATGATATTGTCCATTGTTTCGGAATATAATCTTCATAAGGAGGAAAATCGGACTGTAGAGTATTTAACCCTTCTTGCTCACACCATAAATCTTGACTAATGAAGTTTGGATCATTTTATCGTTTAATAATAAAAATACAATGAGAAACAATTAGGAATTTTGACTATTTAATTGGGTTAGCAATATTGAAATTAGAAACTCAATCTTAGAAATATTTTTATTAGGTGAATTGCTTTTAGAAAAGTTATTTATTAGAAAAATTTCATTAGAAAAAATGATAGGGAATCAAGTCATGTATAGGACTGATAGGTTTTTATATAAGACTGGGCCCCCTCATGTGTATGAGGAATAGCATGTCCACAATTTGTAAAGTACGTAGCTTAAGTTGACCAATAAACTAACATACATTTAAACTGTGAACATGCATCCTTAACTGGGTGGGAGTTAAGTATGCATTTATTACATGTATGACAAATACGCGTGTAATAATACTATATAATTATAGCTTTATACAATAATGTGATCATTGAAATATAATAACATCTATAAAATTAAGTAATACATAGCATAGTATTAATTATATAAACATAATGAACACAATTCTAAAACTAAAATAAAAATAATACAATTCTTATAATACAAAAAATATATTTTTGTAAAGGTCACATTTTAAACTTAAATCCTGTAGTTTGTCAGTTTGTAACTACAAATGATACGTTAGGCCCAGCCCCAGGGGTCTACAAGACGATATACGTTTTGGTATGGCCTACAAAGTGTTTTAAGAACCCGAAAATAATTTTAGTTCTAAGAAAATTGAAAATACAAAGTTTCTTACCGGCCAAAGGCAGTAAAGCAACTATTTATTTCAAGAGTTTTGTTTATTAATAGCCTTTCATAAACATTATTAAACAAACAAATATGTATCAAAAGGTTACAGGGGATGTTATTTTGCCCTCACAATAATTGAACTACCACTTTTATTATTCCTGAAGCCCTCGGTGCTTATCTGGCCGGTGCTTATCTTGAAGTTAATATTCGGTGCTTATCTTGACCTTCCTTTAATTGTATGACAATGGGGCAATAAAACTAAAAACCTGAATGTTTTGCTTGTCCATCCTGTCCATCCTTATTGCTTACTTGAATAACAAATTTATTTTGAAAACAATTAACGATTTTGTCAAATGGTTTTCTTAAAAAAGTGGTAGTGGGAACCTAACGAAGGTACTTCTGAGATCGGGGGAAAACCATTCCTCCTACCCCACACCCGGACAATCTTATCAGCCCTTATTCACAGGACCCACCCCCTTCTCCACTGAGTGAGGCCGGAACATTAAATTAGTGTCATTCAGGGCAGAGGTTCAAACCACATCATAGGGAAGCATGGGCAGTCTGTTAGCTTATATACACAAAGACAGTTGAATTATTTACTGCCAATTCTGTTAAAATACAATTTTTAAAGACAACTATCTGTCAGTGGATCTGAGCAGGGAAGGTCTCCAAGAATCATGACGTGATGGTGGTGGTTAAACATTCAGCAGTTGAAGCATAATGAAGTAATTCGATAACCACCTGGACTTGTATTCTAGACACGGTTGGTGAGGTAACAATATCCGTATGTTATTGGAGCTCAGTGTTCTCATATCATCTAAAAACAAACTATAATGACAAGGTTTTATACGTTAACAATTATTGTATGTAATAATATAAATGTTTTTTATCTCATTATGAGAAAGTATATCTCATTCGATTAAAGTCTGCACTAAATAATGTTTATCGAAAATAGAAACCCCTCAATCTACAGCTCTATCGATTGTAACCTTCCTGTCACAAGTGAAAACGTCTTTCTTCAATCCATTACATTTCACTAGAGCTCCCTACGGTTGAAGGATTTTATAGACTTCCAATACGCTTCGTTCTCACAATGTTCTCCTTTTTATATTTCTTTCAGATATTCAATATATTTATACAGCACTCACAAATGTTGTGGTGAATATTTTTTTATATGTGCAACTCAGCTGAGTATGTTATGCACTTAAGTTGATTTGTTTATAAATCGAATAGGAATGAGTCTTCTCTATCTACCCCGTGTTGGCTTTGATTATCCTAATGATTAATGTTAAAATTCAAAAAAATTACAAATTTATTTATGAGCATAACATGTTTTTCTTGACCTTTTTTAATCAGTACAAAACTGTCAAGAGCTTTTTCTTCCTCTGAATATAAAATACAAATAAATATATTCAAAAGCAACATACTGAAATAATCAAAATATTTATTTTATTTATCTAATCTCATGGGCTCTAGTCACACTTATTCCATAAATCATATTAAAATCTATATCCAAACTAAAATGACTATATTTGCAATAGGTCGATATAAAATTGTCAAAAAGTAAATACGTAAATACAAGTCCTTTATATGAAAAACTTACAGTGGTAACAATGTTTTTATTAGACGATTTCTTAACACGAAGATCATGTGATATTGTGAATTGCCTTTAACAAGTCACAGCGTCCTTTGATCGATTAGAGGTCGTATTGCTGATGAAAGTGAAATGGGACGCACTTCCTTTAGCTCTGTGCCATTAAAGTAATTACGTTTGGGCTGAGGAAACAGGTGGATGAAGACGGTTACAAACAAGCTATCTTTAGAGGAAAATATTTTGTATGATATTTTTACATGCAATGAAATGTTCAACTGACATTAAAATGAGATAGTAAAGAAAATGTTCTACCATAAGTGCATTAGTAATGTAGCAATCGAGGGAGACAAAGGTAGTTGGACATTTCTCATCATTACATGAAAATTACCAATCACGACGTTTCGATTTGGTAAAACCCCACCTTTTTCAAGTGCTAAAAACTAAATTACATCTACACAAACATGTTATAAAACTACGTTCTTAAACTAATCTACCTTAATAATTATCTACATTTTAACCTAGATCATAGAATATGGTACAACAAAATGAACTTCTACTAAATATAAAAATGTTAACAGGGTTAAATTAATATGACCAATTAGGCGCTGCCCAGGTCATGATATCAACGAAAAAAAAGTTAAAACACAATTAAATTAATATTCAAATCAGACTGAAATAAGATTACATCAACTAATTATAAATAAAATAAATATACTGTACCTGAAAAACAATATTAATTTAAAATAACATTAAATATTGTGCATGTTACCATGAAATAATCCAACATTTGTTTTGGTAGTATTTATTCCGGTTACCTATTATTACTGTGTTGTAAGTTGGCAAAACTATCAGCTGTTTATGGAGATTAGTTCCCTCTGTTTCCGCTTCCTTTATTATTATTGTTGCAAGATGGCTAACAAAGGAAGATTGTCTGTGGATCAACGCATAAATACTGTGTTGTTTTTTAATGTAACAAAAATAGCGGTGCTTACACAAAGACGGTTTCGTGCTCATTTTCAAACTCTCTGGTCACCATCATTTAAAACTATTCGTAGACTTTATGAACAATTTAATAGTGATGCCTCAGTATTAGAGATGAAACGTCAACGGTCTTCCACTGTCCGTACTCCACAGAATGTTGAGGCTGTCAGAGCAGCGTTGGTGAGGAGTCCAGGCAAGTCGACTAGAAAAGCTGCAGCAGATCTTCACATTTCTAGCAATCTGTGCAGAGAATTTTAAAACAAGATTTGCATTTGTATCCATACAAAATTACAATGTTCCTAAATTTAGGATTAACAACAAACTTCAACGAATGGTTTTCGCATAATGGGCTGTTAATCAAGACATATTGATCAACAATGTTTGGTTCTGAGATGAGGCACATTTTTACTTAGACGGTGTTGTTAATCAACAAAATGTGCGTTTTTGGGCTTCCGAAAATCCACTCGTGCTACATGAAAATGTGCATCATGCTCCAAGAATTACGGTATGGGCAGCCACCTCGAGCCATGGCCTATACCGTGTATAGCGAGCGTTATCTAGACATGCTACGTTATTATGTTGTACCTGAACTTATCGCAAAAGGGTTTCAATTAGAGAACCAGTGGTTCATGCAGGATGGAGCCAGACCACACATGGCTAGTGTTGTTTTAGATTTTCTGCATGAAAATTTCAACCAAAATGCCATTTCAAGCCGATTTCCTAATCGTTTTGCGTGTGGCCATAACTGGCCCCCTAACAGTCCTGATTTGAATCCGTGAAATTATTTTCTTTGAGGATTTCTGAAGGAGAAGATCCTCCCTAAACATCCTGACACACTGATGGATCTGCGAGTGCTAATCATTGAGGCATGTAACGAGATAACCGAGGATATGTGTCACAGTCATCAATAACATAGGGGTTCGTGTTGAAGCAGTTGTAGACAAGAAGGTGGCCACATTGAACATGTAATGGCCTCAAAATAATGTCCAGGTGTGCAGTAGACAATTTATATCAAACTTTACTGTATTGTATTTACAATAAATTTTCTTTAACAAAAATAAATGTTGGGTCATTTCGTGCGCCACCCTGTATATACAATAATGAGTTACTGGCTCAAAATGCTTGGCTACCATTTAGGGAAGTATTTCTATTGTATTTGATGCCCTTAAATAGAGACTTAAA